>JBBDHG010000170.1:752500-757500 GCA_037951165.1 Lophius americanus
GGATAAACGAGGAGGGTTTCCTCAGGAATGGCATCTGGCCTAAAATCCATATGCAATTGAAAATTAAAGGGTAAATATCAAACTGTAGAAAATGTCACGGAGTTGGTTCTGTCAGACACAATACATCTTCCTTCATCGAACCCAACACAAACTATTCCCCTGTAAACACTGATTCATGATGTCACGATAGGTCATCTCTAAGCCCTCGCGTCTGCGGATCAGAAGTACAGACTAAACTTGTTTGACTCCTGTTTGACTCTAGTTTATCCACATGGCCTCATCCAAGACCGTTTGTTTGCCTGATACACATTATTACTCACACACTCTTCTCATAGAGACTACATGTATTTATTTACATAGTTTCTACCCATCCATAGGTCGTCGCTTCATTTCACAGTTCCTGCCTGCTTCCTGTGAGCTCATAGAAGTGAGCTTTGTTCTATCCAACCAGATTTCTCCACAAGGAGCCAGATTTGGTCTCCGTTTCCAGCTCCTGCTGGGCATTCATTTTCAACAAATTAAACTTATGGACAGCCTGTCAGCAGCACCGGCCTCCATGCCCCGTGGAAAATGACTTCATAATGGAAGTGATCCACAGCGGTGCTGTCTAGGACCGTGTTATTGGGAAGACATACCTTCAGATGAGGAACAGCTTTTCTGAGTCTCATATCTTAAATAGCTGTTGATTATTTCTGCTGCAGAGGTTTGCTGGTGTGAATGATGTCCAGATTCGGTCTTACGCCTGATGCCGCGTATTTCATGCCAGTGGAAATACTGCTTACTCCTACATACATTTGATAATATTTTGTTTTGTTGGTGGTCATATGATGATGCTGAACCTCGTTTTAACCTCTTTAGTATTTCTACGGTTATCAAGAGTGTATTAAAACCGGGAGGCCTAGTTTGTTGAAATGAGCAATCGGCCAATCACTTTATATTATATATGTGGCGCAGCTGAAAGGGAACTTTTTGACTTGTGTTCATTAGGTTTCTTGCTTGAACCCTTTAATATCCTCACCAAAAAAAAAAAGTATATGGAAACATTTTTGTTTGTATATTTATGACTTATTAATGTGTTATCTTTAAAATGTGTCTTCTATTTATCTTCCATCGTTTGGGGGACCATTTTTTTAAACGGTGAAAGGAAAATAATTGATTTTGATAACATTAGCTCAACCTTTTGGTGAAGTAGGTTTTTAAAAAAAAACAGTTTGACCCTTTTAGACTTTTTTTTGGATGAATGACGTTACATAATTCTGTTTAATTCCTCACTTGCTTTAATATGCCAAAAAAAATCCTACTTATTGAAAATGACTTTCTCAGTAACCATGTCTAATGTCTGTTCCTCGGTGGCCCCTTGGACCTGTGGCGTCCCCCAGGGCTCCATCCTTGGCCCCTTACTCTTTAGTAACATGCTGCCACTGGGTCAGATTATAAACCGGTAAAGACAAGTGTCAAACATGTTTCTATATGCAATAAGAGACTCAGAATAAGCTCAACCAAACGGTTGAGCTTATTCATGACATCAAAGGGTTAATTCTTGCTACATAAGATACCTGTGTGCGAGGCGACGCCCTTTTATACTGTGCTTCTGTACAATATCGATGTTTTCTGTAACCGTGGCGTCGTGATGATGGTATTGAGAGGTGGATTGATTCAGGTAGGACATCAATGAAGGCCGAGGTGTGACAGCACGCCATACAGACTATTCCCATGACAGGTCCAGGTTTTCTGGGTCACGCCCTCCTCCTCCTCCTCCTCCTCCTCCTCCTCCTCCTCCTCCTCCTATAGTCAGAGGTAGTCTGTGTGTAGGTGTGTATTTCAGGAGTGGTTTCAGGTGAGCCGGGCTGGATCTGTCAGCTGATCTCATCCTACTATCTGCACAGCTATAAAAGGCGGGCCTTCACGCCACAACTCGACCAGATGGTATAGGTTCTGTTCATGCAGTTGGTCACATCCAGCTTTGCATCATCTTTCTATTCCTTTGACTTTCGGTCTCACCACTAACCTCTGTCCCTGTCTCCGTCTGCCTGCAGTGACCTCTGGCACGACCCCAGCAGAACCACTCCTGTACTGGACCAGCTTTTGCCACTGGACCTCAGAACCAAGGCACCAATGTGTTTGTTTTCTGTCATGAATTCATCCCAACATCAGCTTCGTTCCCCACCACCACCACCACCACCACCAGTGTCTGGACTCCAGGAGGAACTCCATCATACCGGAAGCACCTTCATTCATGGTGCAGCCGCCATTCTGATGTTCTTCCTGTCGGGATCTAAGCGCCAAAGACTCAGCTCAACATTTTGGTAAAGCATGTTTTAAGAAAAAGATTTGACTCCATTTTTTTTTGTTTTGGTTGTGTAAAGTTAAACAATTCTGTTGTCCTCAAATGCTTTAATATGCAAAAAAAAAATTCTACTTATCAAAAAGGACTTTAACAATAGCTGTGGTTAATGCCTCCTCCTCAGTGGCCTCTTTGACCTGTGGTGTCCCCCAGGGTTCCATCTTTGGCCCCTTACTCTTCAACATATACATGCTGCCACTGGGTCACATTATGAATAGGCCCAATCACATTGTTCTGTAAGAAATAGTGACTTAAAATGAGCTCAACCACTCAGTTGAGCGGGACATTAAAGAGTTAATATCAAACTGTTGAAATGTCACAATGTTATTTCTGTCAGACACGAAGTCCACAAATACAAATACCTGTTTACAAAAGAGGCTCGTGGTCTTCTCTCGCTCCTGCATCGAGAGAAGTCTGACGCTCTGCATCACAGCGTGGAACTCTGGGAGCTCTGCTGCAGACATGAGGTCATCAGCTCATACCCCGCCCACCTTGCATGCCACATGTTTGACGGGCTGCCCTCTGGAAGGCGCTACAGGTCCACCACCAGACTTTTAAGACCGGTCTCTCTCCCTGGGTCATGAGAGCACTAAAGTCCAACAAACAATAATTTGACTGCAGTACTGGCACCTACCAGCAGAGAGAGCTGATTCTGTGCCAAACTGTTATAATATCCCTAGAGAAATTATGGAATCATCATCGCCGGGTTCGCTGGGTCCAGGTCCAGGTCATATGATATTTAATGGACTGGTTTCAAATTGTATACCCACATAGACCTTATTACAAGGAAGAACTGGATTCATTTTAAGAAAGGTTGATTGTGCACTTCCCTTTTCATGCAAAGTTTTTGGGAACTTAATTTCTTATCCGTTGGTTAAATTCAGCCCAGATTTGTAGGAATATTGATTTTCAAGGAGGATATCCTTATTGTATATATCTTTCTTTTCTCTTTTTTCGAATCAACATTGTTTTTCAGACATAACTTCACATCTTCTCTAATCCACCGGAGTTCAATCAGGTGGATTGCTCGCATAACGCAGGGGGATTGGGGGCTCTTCAGGGATATAGCCTTGCTGTTGTGGAAGCAAGAGTATATCTGTAATTAGAAAATGAAAAATGTTGTTTATTTTTGAAACACTTAAAGTTGAAATGTAAAATGACTGGGGGATTATAATTTATAGTGTTTTTATTGTTAAACATGTGAGGATTATGTGATTATGTGTATTACTTCCCTTCTGTGTTGCGTGTGTTTGGGCTTTGGGTGGTATAGGAGAGGTAAAAACAAGCCTTGGGTTTCAGCAGATTCCTTTTTCGCTTATTTATTATTATTATTTATTAATAATTTTGTAAACCTTTTTTGATTCTGAGCACAAATTTAACTAAAGTAAATTACATTCATTCATTCATTCAACTGACCAATCAGGCTCAGTTTGAGGCCGGTTGCATGCATGCGCCGCACACACACACCTAGCTTGAGCTACCAAGCTCCAAACATCGCACAAATAAACCAGAAAACACAAAGCTCACAATTTATAACACCAGAAAGGACGAAAAAAATCTAATTAATGTTTTGTACAACAAACTTAATCTCACACTTCAAATTAACCACCCGAGGAGCTAGCAAGTTGAGGAGCTAACGTTAGCAGGGCTGCTGAAGCTATCAGGAGCTCGGAGCTAACATAGAACGTATAACGGATGAAGGAGGCGTACAAAGTTTTATTTTCTTTCCGAAATGTCCTACGATTGGTTTAAGAAGCTCACTGCGAGGTGTTCATTTCAGCAGGTGAGAAAATCTACACTTTACACATGGCCGACCAGCCTTGTCACTTCCACTGTAATCCTTCACAATAAGAGCACTTAAAACGCATTAATCCTCATGATTTTTAAACTTTAAAGGAAAAAAGTCGGTTTGACCCGTCAGACTTTAGAAAAATCGGCAATAGGCTAAGGAAAATTGCATTTGGTGCCCCTCCACTTATCCTATCTTAGGTATAAACAACCTATTTTTAGTGTTACCTGGAACTGTGAGGGTTCTCATGTGAGGGAGAAACAGAGCAGCGTCTTGGAGGACAGGCAGGCACAGATTTTTCCAAACAAACAAAGCAGGCAGGAGTGTTATCATGTCCTTTAAAGTGAGTGGACGCTCGGCCCGCTGTCCTTCATCCTCCGGGGTCCCATTAAATCGGATTGGAAACGTGGAGGAGAGGAGCTCTGACAGCGCTGCTATATGTCAACAGACAAACAGACAGACAAGTGGAGGAAAATAAGACACTCTAATGACACTGGCTGGTTTCTCCTAAGATGTGTTTGCGACGTCTCATGACTTTAAGAAGAGCAGCGCCTCTGCTTAATGGTGGCGTTCTGTGTGACACACCGCTTTTCCCTGAGAGCCTTTGTGTGTCTGCAGGTGGGTACAGCTTCCATTACTGTCAGAAGCCTTCTAATGGCGGGTGAGTGCTGGCGCCCCGCTGACACCAGTGTATATTAGCACGTTTAAAGTGGCGGGAGCTGATGGATGTTCTGGGCCGAGCAGTCGGGCGGAGAGGAGCAGGAGAGAGAGCGGGATGACGGACTAATTGAAAAGATTCATATTTCCATTCTCTCCAGAGGAAGTTCGAAGGGACGGATCGCTATGGGGAGAAGAATGAGCGTGGAG
>JBBDHG010000170.1:760000-782500 GCA_037951165.1 Lophius americanus
GACAGACACACACCAGACACACTCACACACATAGACACACCAGACATACATACACCAGACACACACACACATAGACACACCAGACAGACATACACCAGACACACACACACATAGACACACCAGACAGACATACACCAGACACACACACACCTAGACACACCAGACATACATACACCAGACACACACACACATAGACACACCAGACAGACATACACCAGACACACACACACCTAGACACACCAGACATACATACACCAGACACACACACACATAGACACACCAGACAGACACACACCAGACACACTCACACACATAGACACACCAGACATACATACACCAGACACACACACACATAGACACACCAGACAGACACACACCAGACACACACACTTTGAGCACTTTGAGATTTGATCCAAATGTAAAGTGCATTATAAATTAAATGCATTATTATTATTATTATTACCAGACACACCCTCTTAACGCCCCCACTCACGCACCATCCTCCTCACAGACACACAGGGATATTTTGGGTCGCACACACAGCAGTATTCCTCGTTGGTGGTTGACAATCGTCTCCGGGCTTCAGTCCACAGCTGGTACATTGAGGAAAAAAGTAGTTAGTCTCAGAGTGAGGTGGGCCGGTGTCCGACCCGTCTCCTATAAGAAATGAATAAATCATATTCAATAACTGGGCCTACGCTGCCGGTCCTGACAGCAAGGGTGTATCCCCCAATCCCCTGCGTTGTCCCATCAATCGTCCTGATTGAACACGTTTAGTGTGACATTATGTCCTTTTTTTGGTAAAGAAGCCCCCCCTGGTGAGTAAAATAAGAACTACTAGAGTCAAATATGAGATATGCCGAACAGAACTCCTGGAGCCGATCTATATGCACCAACTTTAGACTAAATCAGACCAACGGTTGGGAAATGGTAGACGGTTAAACTTTTAGAGATAAAGCTCTTGTGTCAGAAATATGCATCCAACCCCCAAAATCAATCCAGTTCTTCCTCGTACTAAAGTCTATGGGTGTATAATATCTGAAATTGATTCATAAAATAGTTTTTGAGTTATTGCATTAACGGCTGACGCGACGGCGATGAGGGTTCCCTGACTTTTTTGGGATATAATAATAATAGTATGAGAAAATAGTAGATATTTTTTATATTTGTGTTAAGGTCACCAAACCAAACATATAACAATAAAATAATAATATCCACTATAATCTGATTATCATTGTTATTGTTTGAGTTTACTTCTCTGTCAACAATTCTCTGGAAATGTTATGTCTTCTACAAAGTCGGTCTTTTATTGAATCAAACCTATCAACTGATATTTGAAGGAAAAACGTTCATTTTTAAGCAAATATAAATCGATAAAAGAAGATTAATTCCAGCTTATATGACGACCAATTGGTCAGTTTGCTGCTGCTCTTCATCAGATATCAATACAGAATGAAGACATACGTGTTAAAAGACATCAAAGAATGACAATAAAGACCATCTCTGGAAAATCAGCGTCATCGAATGTCTAGTATGAGCGATTGCAGAGAATGAATGAATGAATGAACGAACGAATGAATGAATGAATGAATGAATGAACGAACGAACGAATGAATGAATGAATGAATGAATGAATGAATGAATGAATGAATGAATGAATGAATGAATGAATGAGTTTCCAGAACAAGCTGAGGCAGATACTCAATCAACAATCGACATTCTTGCATCTCTGTCTATCTCGCCCTCTCGTTCTCTCTCTCTCTCTCCATCAGAGCGGACAAGTTGCCCACTACGTGTCTTGGGTGGGCGCTTCGAGCCCGCGTTCACGTGGTCAACATTTTATTGACCACCACTCATTGGCCCCGGATGATGGTGCCCCCGTCAACCATGACGGGGGGCGAGTCTGCATCTGCATCTATTTACAGAAGAACTGATCCGTGAAAGTTCTGCTGTGAGGAGGTTTTGTTAATTAAAACAAAAACAGAAGAAGGAGTAGAAGGTTTACATTAGTTCAGGGCGGACATGGAGCGGTGCCCCTCCCTCCTGCCCCAGTGCCCTTTATGGTGTGCCGGTCTGCTCCGGTGGTATTGGCCGGGGTCCTAACTGGGCCCCGGGCTTGCTGGTTGTACCTGTGGCCCTGTGGTGCCCTGTCGGGCGACTGACCGGACTATCTGACTTTTCCTAATCGCTGGCGGCGATCTGGCTGCATGATCCTGGGCCAACACTCCAGCACCTCCTACGACCCAATCTACAGTGTTGACTGGGGCCACCAAAGGCAGTTTTTGGTTAGTTCCCCAAGATTGCAGTGAACGGTCCAGACGGATTACTGTCTACAACACCGTTGTTCCTGCGGGGCGGCGGGGGCTCTGGGTTCTCTGTTGTGGAGGGTTTGGGCTCCAGATTATTGATTATTGGCTGTGTGCTCTCTCACTACTGCAAAAGATGTTTTTGCCTCCTGATAGTGTCATATTGGACTGTGTGGGTGGATTGTGGTTCGGTTCCCATGTTCACGTGAAAGTGCTCCGACCTTCAACGGCTCATTTAAACCTCATCTTCATCTTTCATACCCCTGGTTGCGAGCTAGAGTTTTCATGTCGATAAAGTCAACATGGTTTCTCGTACTCCCCCGGTTTCTCTCGGTTCGACTTCTGATGAGGATCATTACTCCATAATGACCGCTGAAGACTTTTATCAATCAACCTGCTGCTGTTCAACGCTGTCTGGGCGCGGAGATACGAGGCTTTGATTCAAAGTTGGTCACTCCAGAGACAAACATTCCCAATAACAAAAGGCATCTGTTATATAAAATACAGATATCTGCTAATATCGACGGAATTGTCGCTTTTTTGACACCGCATAGCTTTATTACCTCCTGTTTGTTTGTCTGTTTGATGTCTGTTTGTTTATTTTTATGTTTGTATGAATGTTTGTCTGTATGTTTGTTTGTATGTATGTTTATTTTTATGTTTGTATGAATGTTTGTCTGTATGCTTGTCTGTTTGTTATTAGTATGTTTGTCAATATGTTTATGTGTATGTTTGTATGATTGTATGTTTGTCTGTTTGTTTGTATGTATGTTTGTCTGTTTGTTTGTTTATTTGTATGTTGTCTATATGATTATTTGTATGTTGTCTATATGTTTATTTGTATGTTTGTTTATTTGTATGTTTGTTTGTATGTATGGTTGTCTGTATGTTTGTTTGTATGTATGTTTTTCTGTTTGATGTATGTTTGTTTGTTTGTGTGTTTGTTTGTCTGTTTGCTTGTTTATTTGTATGTCTGTATATTTATTTGTATTTTTGTCTGTATATTTATTTTTACGTTTGTCTGTATATTTATTTGTACGTTTGTCTGTATGGTGTATGTTTGTTTGTTTGTTTGTTTGTATGTATGTTTATTTGTAAGTGTGTTTATTTGTATGTTTGTCTGTTTATGAGCAGGAATACGGAAACTACAGGACAAATTTGCATGACATTTACCCAGAAGTAGGTTTTGGCATGTCCTGGAAGTGATGATGATGATGATGATGATGATGATGATGATGATGATGATGATGATGATGATGATGATGATGATGATGATGATGTTTCGCAGCATATAAAATAAAATAAACTAATAAAAATAAGCTGTTTGGGGCAGTTAGGTGACACTATGGCCATTGCTATCATCGTTCTTGTTTGACACGTTTCAAGAGCTCCTTCATTCCCTTAGATGTTCCTTTGCGGGCAGAGCTTGCGCTCAGTGGGCTGAACAGAGACACTGAAGTGGAAGGTGCATGAGACCCGTGGCTACAGAGTATTTTAGTGATACTCAGAGGGTTTGTTGGAGTTGCTGGTAGATTTAGAAGCTGGCAGTAACTCAGACATTAGTGGAGGAATCTGCATGAATTTCTCCTAAACTGAGGGTTCTGTTGTCCCTTGGCGGAGGTTTGTGCTCCCCAAGTACTTTTTCTACTTAGCTGTGAATAACCAGTTGTACCGTAGCTCAATTTAAGGCTGCTCGTCATTATAACCCTCATTATTTTAAACATTATCCAAATCATGATAATTCATTACAAATAATGAACCAGGCGTGTGCCGCCATCCCTGAAAGGAAGGTTATAGCCCCGAAAAGCCCCCAACCCCCTGTGTCATATAGGCAACTTCCCTGATTGAACTCTCACATGAAATACGAGGTTAAGACATACGACCTAAGAAGGTTTATTGTCATTGTATAGACTACAACTAGATTGAGAGGTATGTCCTACAAACACTATCTTCTGTCGCTCCACCAGTGCGTTAAGTATGACCTGTTAGAGTAAAAGATGAGATAAACAAGATAGATCTCCGTTTTTCCTGCTCTTCATCCCACAGCAGTTTGAGACGTGAAACAGGTTAGTTGGGTCGCTCTGCGGCACAGACACAACTCTGGACCCCATCACCAACCGGCAGCAGCTGTTGGTATTTGGGTAGTACCACCGCGTCCCCGTTCTTTCATTGAACAGAACCGTCATCATGTGGACTGCAACCAGGAAATGTTGGTCAGGCAGTGTCAGCCAGGAAATAGCTGTCATTTCTTTTGGGTGGAATGCTTGTTTTGCTTTGCACTGGAGACAACAAACGTAAAATCAGAAAAGGGCCAAACAGGCTTGTATTCACGAGTACACACTTTAGTTTAAAGTAGTATTTTCTCCACAGTGATGCTTATTTTTGTGGCTTCTATTGATGAAATAAGGCAATCGTGTTGCTGTTTCTGTTTGTTTTGGAAAAAAAGCAAAAAACATTTGACAATTGTTCAAAGTTCATAGGCTCCCGTTTAAGAACCTGTGGTACCGAATTAAAGAATATCAATGTGTTTTTGTTTAGGACAGTGGGCGTCATTGATGTGAATCCTCCCCCCTCCGTCGCGGGAGACAGAGGAGGCTGAATGAGGAATGAATCTTTTCATCCAGCACCTGTTGTTGAGACACAGACGCTGGCGAAGAAGTGAAATCAATACTTGTGTTTTGTTGCAATCTCTCGGCGGTGATGTTATCCACCGTCTCTTTATTACCCCTCAACTTAACCATGTAGAACAGATTATGAATTCACTGCTTTCTGCAGGGAATATTCCTAATGGACGGAGATATAAGATGCAATACCTAGTTCTGTGCTTACAGCACACTGGTAATGTGTTTTAGGTGTCCGTAGAGAGAAATATATGAGCAACGGAGTGTAGGAAATTAAAACAGTACAGATCACACACACTTTTATACATGGCCGACATTAAACAGACATTTTTTAAGCAGAAAACTTCATGACAAAATGCAGGAAAAAGTGTTTTTTCTCCAGGTGAAAAAGGAGCAAGCAGAAAAATCTTGACGGATGTTTGAATGAAAAGACCCAAAGCTGGTAGAAGTGACGATGACTCTGAACCATCAAGCATCATCCTGCTGGGAGAGGCCACTGCCATTAAGCTGGGCTCAAACTTTCCCATTTTGGAGTTGTGGTTGTTTGATTTCAACTCACACTGTAAGAATGGCTGTTGGTGTGATCGTACTGTACCACCCGTCCGGCTCCTGTAGCCTGTTGTCGCGATTGAAAATTGTCAATACAAGTTTCGTTTGAAAGCTCGTCTGTTTGCTAGCATCATGCTAACAAAACAGAAACGAGCTGTCTTGATTAGCTTTTGACATTCTGCGTGCCGAGACCTCTTTTATTGAAAAAAACTGGACTCGGCCCTGCTGCTGGCCCTGAATATGGGCCAAAGCAACACACTGTATCCACCAGCTTGTCTTCTTCCCACAATGCATCCTGGTCCAATTTCTTCCTCATGTAAGTGACACACTTGCACCCGGCCGTCTACATGATGTGAAAGAAAACATGACTCATCAGATCAGACCAGCTTGCTCTTCCGTCGTGTCCATTGTAGGAGCTTTCAGCAGAACCAGCAATCTATCAGAACCAGCAATACCGTAGGTGTTCTGTGAGACCAGACCACATGGGCCAGCATTCTCTCCCAGCGAACCGAGCCCACTGAGCCCAGACCCTGTCACTAGTTCACTGGTGGTCCCACAGCAGAATCACTACACCTACAGGACATATACCTGTGTCATGCTTGTGAGGTGTGAACCTCCCCTGGACGGTCTCTGGGCCGGGTTCAGAACATTTATGCTATCATGTAGCATACACCTGGAATAACCTCTCGGATGTTAGACAAGCTCCGACTCTGACCCACAAATAAGTCGGCCTCAAAAGTTACATTTCCAGACGACGTTACATATATTTTAAATGATCTTTTTAATCTTGGAATCATTTCTCAGTAGTTTTACTTTTATTTTAATTAGACCTTTAGTGTCTTTTCTCTTCATTCTTCTGTTGTAAATCTGTATGGATTAAATTGATGTTTGAAATGTTCCAGACAAATAAAGCTGCACTCCAGGTTCTAACCACAGCAGACCAAGAACACGCAAATAGACCTGCAGTTCTGGAGTGATCTGACCCAGTTGTCCAGGCATTCTAATCTGGTTAGTTCTCTCAGAATCTTCACGCTTGTCTATTTTTTCCTGCTTTCCCCCGTCAACCTCAGGACAAAATGTTCACTTGCTGTTTCATACACAGTGCTGCAAGAACACCATCTTTAAAAATGAGATGCAGAAAAAATCTTAATTGTCTATAAACATAAATCCTTGGCTGTCCTAAAACCAGTTTTTAGGACATCATTTCCCAACAGTTGCTCCGATTGAGTCCAAATCTGGTGCATATGAATTAACTTGAGGATATAAATCTGGTATATATCATATTTTACTCTAGTATATCATATTTTACTTACTAGGAGGAGCATTTTTCATGAAAAACAGTTTTATGCCCACATAAGCCTTAGCGTGAGGAAGAAGTGGACTGAGTTTTGTAGAGATAGCTAGCATATTTCTGACACTAGGGGGAGCTTTTGTTACCAAAATTTTTGGGCTATTAGTTGTTAAGCATTGGTCAAATTTTGCCTAGATTTGGTGCATAGGAATCGACTCGAGGAGAACTATCTTGTTAATCAAACCTAACCAAATTAAACCTAGGTAAGGCTAGGGAGGTGTGGTGGACAACGAGTACATTGCCTCTGGCTCCCCAGTTTCTACTGGCCAGCCTTTGGACGTCAGGAGAGCTTATAAAACATAAATGAAGAGGGCCCCCAAAGACGTACCTTCTGTCACTTTCATACTTTACCCATATTGTTTTCTAATAGGTCATATTATACTGACTTTTGGGGGCTTTCCCCCCCTAAAAATACTTTACAAGAGCTAAAGCCGCATTCAGACGCTTCACATTTAGTCTTAGGAGTTAAATCAGGGGGATTGCCTGGACAACCAAGGGGACTGGGTCCACCCTGGACGTCGGGGACGACAGCGTAGGTCTAGTTTGAATTTAAGATCATGGGTAAAGACAATAAAGACATTTCTCATTTTTGTTCAATTTTTTTTGGCTTCACAATGTGGTATCTGTGCTGGAACACAGCACAGATACTTTAAATTTAACGATGTGTCAGTGTTGCTTGTAGCAACGTTTCTTTTCTTCACCAGAAAAGGAAACGTGGGAGACGCAGTGTTTTTAGTCTTCAGTCGGCCAGGACTGGACTGGTGGCGTCTTGTTTTGGTGTTTGACAAAGACGTATAGTCGTTCAAAATGCACATTTAACACGTTACTCACCAGGGGAGGTTTTTCAAGTCTCACATGTTGTTCATAAGACACGCTCTGTTTCACACTCAAGCATCAACTCCACATTCTTTCACACTCGACCGTCAGAACCGGGCCCACACAGCCGGTGAGGCGGCGAAGATGCACCTCTGAGGTTGGAGCTGTGGAGGAGGATGACCTTGATACGTCACCTCGCATTAGTGCTTCCCTGCATTACTGGCAAAGCCCCGAAAAAACCCAACAGACTCAGGAGGCACCTGTTTACATGGGCCGGCAGCAGGGGGAGATAAATGAAATCAATAATCCGACTCCCCGGCAATTTCACAACTGTTCACAAGTTCATGTTACGGCCCGTCGGCACACCACAGAACTGATTATGAAACAGATCTGCTGAGAGAGCGCCATCGGCAGAGTGAAGATACTCTAAGCCATTAACTGTCTCTGAAACTCATTATGGTATGCGGACAGGAAGTCAACGGACATTATAAAACTTGCTAATGGCAGGGAGGGGCCAAACAGAAAGAACTGACCATCATCATAGTTGAGCTGTGCAGAATGTATCCGACCCATTAAGTAAAGGAGCAGAACCACCAAGATACATACTAGAGTGCCGTGAAAAACTATTGTATTGTTTGTTTTTGTATGGATTTCATAGTCGCTGTTTGATCTTCAAAGTGGGAACC
The DNA here is from genome assembly GCA_037951165.1 of Lophius americanus. Lineage (NCBI taxonomy): Eukaryota > Metazoa > Chordata > Actinopteri > Lophiiformes > Lophiidae > Lophius > Lophius americanus. The sequence goes on from JBBDHG010000170.1 coordinate 768,330, forward strand.
ACTAAATACAAGTGTCCATGATGATTGTATTTACTGAACCAAAAAAGCTTCTTCTACACCAACTGGGTCTGTGTGAGAGAGGCTCCGCCCCCTTAGAAAAATGAATCCTCAAAACTATTGAAATGCATTAAGAACTGGTTCCAGCTGGACTACCAGACAACACCGGATCTCTACCAGCCCCGTTCAACCACATCACCCCTTCAGTGGACCATCTTCAGAAGCAGGAAGTTGGTTCCTAGTTCTCCCCAGTAGTACACTATGCCAAAATAGACAGATATTCCATCAATCTGGGGAGTGTTCCAAAGCTGTTTGTAAGGTTCTGGGACGCCACAGATCCACAGTGACACCCTTCATCTACCCATGAGGAAGACCTGGAACAATAGTGAACTCTCACATTAGTGGACCACTTTCGAGAAGTTCTCCATTCATAAAGGCTCCAATGACCTGCAGGCATCTCTCACTTCAGTAAAGGTCAGAGGTCATGGTCTGTTTAACTCAATTATTCCAAGGACACTGGGTTAAAATGGCATCATGGGTAAGTGATGAGGAGAAAACCACCATTTACCCAGAAGAACATTTTGCTGGTCTGAATTTACACACAACCCACCTTAATGACCGCCAGAGCTTCTGGGAGAATCTTCTCTGGACTGATGAGTGGAAAGTTGAAGTGTCTGAAAACAGCGGTAACCAAACACAGAAGAACATCAGACCTACGATCCACAAAAAGGAACATCAGACCTACGATCCACAAAGATGAACATGATTGTCATTCTTATAAAAGAAAAGAAAGGCACATATGGCAGCATGTAAGAAAACAACACTAGCCAGTAAAAACAACACAAAAGCATTACCTAAAAGCTAATAGAAAGGGAATTACACTGAAATGGTATTTACTGCACTTAGATAATAAAAAAGAATCGCACACTTGTGTGTTTATTGCACGTGAGCAGAGAGTTGTCGGTGTTCTCAGTCATTCATGGTTTTTTTTTTCGGGGGATGTTTCTAACAGCCTGGGACAGAACTAAACAGCTTCTGCTGTTAAATGGATGGACAGGATGGAAGGATGGATGGATGGATGGATGGATGGATGGATGGATGGATGGATGGATGGACAGGATGGATGGATGGGTGGATGGATGGATGGATGGATGGGTGGATGGATGGATAGATGGATGGATAGATGGATGGATAGATAGATAGATAGATAGATAGATAGATAGATAGATAGATATGTGGATAGATATATGTAAAGATAGATGGATGGATGGATGGATGGGTGAGTAAAAATATAAAACATTAGACATGGGTAAAATATGATATAAACAAGATAGATCTCCTCGAGTCATATCACCTACTGTCAGAAATATACAACCACCTTGACCAAAATCATTCCAGTTCTTCCTTGCACTTTGAATTCCTTGTTCAAATATGAACTATTAAAGAAAACACAAGATAGATCTTCGATCCACATGCACTGAATTTAGACAAAATCGGACCAACACTTTAGAATTATTGGCCTTAAAATCTTTTTCATGAAAAGAGCTTCACTTTGAGAAGTTAAGGGCGATAACTTTAGGAGTTAACGTTCCCCCCTCGTGTTGGAAACATTCGGCCGACCTTTCCCAAAATCACTCCAGTTTTCCATCACACTAAGGTCTATGTAGAATTAAAATTTGAAAATGATCGATGACAAAGTTTCAGAGTTATGTATAGAAAACAGTGTTTTTCATGATTCTCAAACTCTTCAAAGCGCGTACGCCCTCAGAATATATCCGGATCTCCAACTACCTACATTTATGAACCATGTAAAAAAACATTCGTAGAAGTAGGAGACCCTATTCAGCTAAACGCAGTTCAAACAGGAGGAAAATATATTTCCCACTAAGAATATTATTTATTGTTGACTAGTCAGCCACAACCACACAAAGTGAGAACATTAACAATCACAACTAAAAGTCTCTGTAAACGCACATTTCAAATGTGATGTAGCCTGAGTCATATCTTCTTACTGGTTTTCTCCGGGTGATGCTGTTGACTCAGGGATGCTGCTGTGTTCACGGTCTTCCACAGCAGTTTCTACAACGCTGCTAACAATAATCTCCTCCTGGTCCACACTTCTCTCCCTAAAAGTTCCAGTTTGAAGCCACGATTGCATTGTTATTAAACCACTCGTAATGTTAGCTTACTCCGCTTACTGTCTTCTTGTCCTCACAGTTTAGCTTGTAATGGTTTGGCAACCCGACTACATATCAGGCAGCTGGACGTCTGAGAAGCAAAACTACAGGAAAGTCTAAACTTATTTTAAAGCCCATTCAATTCATCTCATGGTTACAATTTCTCATTTCATTCGTAAACGTAGTTTGATAGTGTTATGCGTTTTAGCCTTTTCCTATTCCGGTTCCAGACTCCAGGGCTGAGCTTTTTCCTTTGGGTCTAACCCCTTTACTCTTGACCAGCGGCAGTAAAACTCCACACAGTAAAACTCCACCTGCTCCTGGAAGCCTCAGCTTTTATTTCAGACCACTGTGCCCTGCTGTACACATACAAAATCAATTACTGGCTCCAAACTCTTTGCTAACGCTTTCTTTCTCCTGCCACTGTCACTCATGCTTCAGCACAACTCTCTTCGCTCGACCAACCCCTCATATACAAACACAGTCTCCCTTAAAGGGGCCCTGCACTCACGCAACATACGTATTTAAAACTCATATTTAGTTTAGTAAAAGTAGGCAATTTCAGAGATTCCTCCGCGTAGCACTAGAGGAAGCCTGCGTGCCACTACCGGCACGCGAACCATAGTTTGAGAACCCCTGTTTTACAGGTATCGGGTTAACACGAAGGATCTGCGGCGGCGATGACCATTCAACAATATCCCCGACTTTTCTGGCACATATTTATCACAGATGATGCGCTGGAATAAATCAGTCATCCTGTCTTCACTCTCCTCATGGAATTGTCCCGAACGACAAACACAGGAAGTAGCCGTTGGGGCGCAGGCGTCGTGTCTGGGATGGATATTTGATTTCGTATTCGGTGCCAGAGCAGAGCTCACAGCCACAGGCCGGGGACAGGTAATGAGGAAGAGTAGCTGAAGCCCGTCAGCGCTGCTCTTACGTTCAGTATTCTCCTGTCAGGCTATGAAGGCAGACGGCACCAGCTGACCGCTGAGAGATGAAAGAGTCGGAGAGGAGATTTTACTCCAGCACAGCCGGAGGAGTCTCTTTGTATCCCACTCTGGCTGTAACTTCTAAAGAGGAGGGTGAAACTGCTTCATCTCAACTCCTGCTGCCCTCCACGCTCCCCTGCTCACGCTTCACCAGCAGGAGGTTCACCTTTATTTGCATGACGACCGACGTGCTGTTAGCGTATGTTTTAGAATAAACAGAACCACATTTGTCTATGCGGATCATTCAACTTGTCTGCAGCACACTGGCTTCAGCCCTGTGGGAATCAGGTTCACGGGAGGGATTGAGGAAACCGGTGCAGAGTGGTTCTGATTTTTTGGTCGTACGGGACTTTTTCATGACAGCGTGAACAGAACCGACCACATGGAATCTAATCTTTTCCAGATTCGGGCCATTTCCATATGTGGTCCTCAATCATACACCGGTGGGATGTTTTTGAAATGCGACCTCAGCCTGATCGGTCGGATCAGGATTCATGCGACTTTGACGTCATGATTCCCGATCTGTCCGTCGACATCACGACTGAATATGACGTCGACGTCGCACAGCTGCAAAGAAGGGAGTCACAATAAACATCCATTTAAACACTGTAAACATTGACTTTAAACTCTATAAACATAACCCTTTACAGTATAACAATCACTATAAAGACTAAAAACACCACCATAAACACAATAACATCAATATAAACACTATAAACCTCACCAATAGCACTATGAAAATCACTATAAACATTATAAACCCCACCATAAACATTAAAAACATCAATATAAACATTATAAACCTCACTATAAACACTATAAACATCACTATAGACTCTATAGACATCACTATGGATACTATAAACATCATTATAAACACTATAAACATCACTTTAAACACTATTTAAATAACTATAAACACTATAAACCACTCTAAACACTCTAAACATCACTATGAACACTATAAACATCACTATAAACATCACTATTGACACTATAAACGTCAATACGAAAGCTAAAAACATCTATTTTAACACTATAAAAATAACCATGGATAATATAAACATTACTATAAACACCATAAACATCAGATTAAACACTATCAACATCATTATTAACACTATTAACTTCATAATAAAAACTAAACATCACTATAAACACTATAAAAGTTGCTTTGGATACTATAAACATTACTTTAAACACAATGAACATCACTATAAAAACTATTAACATCACCATAAACACTATGAATTAATCAATCAATCTTTATTCATATAGCGCCAATTCACAACAGCATTTGTTTCAAGGTGATTTCCAGAAAGAGCAGATCTAGACCAAACTCTTTATATAATTATCTACAGGACCCAACAAATTCCTCTCTGAGCAGCACTTGGAGTGATGTTTGACAGTGGCGAGAAAAAACTGCCCTTTAAAGGGCAGAAACCTCCAGTAGATCCAAGACTCAGGGTGGACTGCCTACTGCTTTGAATGGTCTGGTTTGAATAGAAGAGAGAGAGAGAGAGAGAGAGAGAGAGAGAGAGAGAGAGAGAGAGAGAGAGAAAGAGAGAGAGAGATAGAGAGAGAGAGAGAGAGAGAAGAGAGAGAGAGAGAGAGAGAGAGAGAGAGAGAGAGAGAGAGAGAGAGAGAGAGAGAGAGAGAGAGAGAGAGAGAGAGAGAGAGAGAGAGAGAGAGAGAGAGAAAGAGAGTGTTGTTGATGCTAACATTAGCACCAAACCTGATGGTCTCGCACTTTTTGCTGTAAGACCTGCTCCAACGGAGATGTTTTTTCTTGAGAGCTCATATAGTTGTAAACGTGTTTTGATAATTTGCTGCTGCCTTTTATTATAGTTTTAACTGTTAAAATGATTCTTATGTCTGTCTTTCCTTTACAGTAACACTAATTATATCAGAGTTCAAAAGGGCTTTATTCTAGCTTTTCCTTTTTTCTAATTATTCTTTTTAAGGAACTTTATTTGTAGCGTACGTTTCAGCATTAAGACAAAGTTTTAACAACAATATTAAAAAGATACAAAAAAACGTGAAACAAGCTTAATTTTTTTTATAGAGATAAATAAATAAAAGCTCGATTAGAAGAAAATCTATGCTCTTTCCGTCTGAGACATAATTCAGAGTTCTAAACAGTTTGGTACCGGAGAGACAGAAATGAGAATCGCTTTAAGAACGTTATAAACAAACAACAAAGTTTGATGCTTTCATTTAAAAGAATTGAGAGTAGGAGCGGTCCTCTAGTTTTCTGGGAGCCAGTTCCAGATGTTTGGTGGATTAAAACGGATCGCTGCTTCTCCATGTTTGCTTCTGACTCTGGGGACACTGAGCAGACCCGATCCAGACGATGTCGACCAGCAGCACGATTGTGAAATTAATCAATCAATTTTTTTTAGCTTTTTTAGAAAAAAAAAGTTGTTTTCTAACAGTTTTTAAGAATGTCTTAATGTTTTATTTCCCATTTTAAGGCAATGTCGATGCTTTGAACTGCCATGTTCAACGTAACGTCATAAACATCCAGATGTATCACAGAGTAAATACCTAAATACGCAAGTTTGTGTCCTACAAATGGAAGATCTGGGTTCTTCAGGCCCAGTCCGCCCACTGCTCCTCAGGGAAGGGTCCGTATGTGAGTTCTGTATGTAACGCTGTGGTTGTTAGAATTATTATGATAAGATCCCACCAGTGGGGGGTTCTGCTCAAATAAATGAAGGGGCCGCTGTCAAACCGACGCTAAGACGATCAACGGAAACCAAAGTGGACCAGTCGTCACTTTCATTTGAACCAAAGCAGGTGAAACTGATTCCAAATCACTGACGCGTCCCGCTGGACCGATCCAGATCCCAGAGGTCTGAATCATTATGGGCCTGATCTGCTAAATGTGTAAAAACATGCGCAAACTTGATGAAACCCGCAGATAATTGATCAGCTGATTTACTCACCGCCCGATGAATATATTTTACTATTTTATACTGATGAAGATTGATGAAGATTCACATAATAAAAAGACTAACCTATACATATATATATATATATATATATATATATATATATATATATATATATATATATATATATATATATATATATATATATATACATATATATATGTACACACACACATATACACTTCTCAGAAAAATGAAGGGTATACTTCCACACATCCCAGATCTGGAAGAATGAAATATTCCAGTTAAAAAATCTTTATTGATTACAAAGAGTGATTTCTTGAGAACTAAATAACGTGGAGGTCATTTCGTAGGGCTCTGGCAGTGCTCCTCCTGTTCCTCCTTGCACAAAGGAGCAGATAGCGGTGCTGCTGGTGAGTTGTTGCCCTCCTACGGCCCCCCCCCCACCTCTCCTGCTGTACTGGCCTGTCTCCTGGTATCTCCTCCACACTCTTGACGCTGTGCCGGGAGACACAGCAAACCTTCTGGCCACGGCGCGGATGGATGTGCAAATCTGGAGGAGCTGCACCACCTGAGAACTTCTGTGGGCTGCAGATACCGACTCACGCCACCACTAGTGACCAGGGAACTGGAAAAATACAAAAACTAGCCAAGAATCAGCCGGAGAGAAGGCGGCCAGGGAAATGGTCTGTGGCCCCCAACTGCAGAATCATTCCTTAATAGGGGTGAGAGAGAGAGAGAGAGAGAGAGAGAGAGAGAGAGAGAGAGAGAGAGAGAGAGAGAGAAAGAGAGAAAGAGAGAAAGAGAGAGAGAGAGAGAGAGAGCCTTACATGCAGGAATGTTAGGATTAAAGTCCAAATTTAAATTATTTATATAATTCACCTCAGGTTCCATCACAGCACTAGATAGAGAGAGGAGGAGAGTCTCTGCCTCAACCTGTTCTGGACATTCATTCGTTCATTCATGCATTCATGCATTCATTTATTTATCCATTTATTAATATATTAATTTATTCATTCATGCATTTATTCATACATTCATTAATTCACTCCCTCATTCATTCATGCATTCATGCATTCATTCAAACATTCATTCGTGCATTCATGCATTCATTCATGCATTCATGAATTCACTCACTCATTCATTCATGCATTCATTCATACATTCATTCATGCATTCATGCATTCCTTCATTCATTCATTCATGCATTCATTCATACATTCATTCATTCATGCATTCATACATTCATTCATGCATTCATTCATGCATTCATGAATTCACTCACTCATTCATTCATGCATTCATGCATTCATTCATACATTCATTCATGTATTCATTCATACATTCATTCATGCATTCATTCATACATTCATTCATACATTTATTAATTCATTCATGCATGCATTCATTCATGCATTCATTCATACATTCATTCATACATTTATTAATTAATTCATTCATTCATTCATTCATGTATTCATTCATACATTCATTCATACATTCATTCATGTATTCATTCATACATTCATTCATGCATTCATACATTCATTCATACATTCATTCATACATTCATTCATACATTCATTAATTCACTCACTCATTCATTCATTCATTCATTCATGCATTCACTAACTCATTCATTCATGCATTCATGTATTCATTCATGTATTCATTCATTAATTCACTCACTCATTCATTCATTCATTCATTCATGCATTCACTCACTCATTCATTCATGCATTCATGTATTCATTCATGTATTCATTCATGTATTCATTCATACATTCATTAATTCACTCACTCATTCATTCATTCATTCATGCATTCACTCACTCATTCATTCATGCATTCATGTATTCATTCATGTATTCATTCATGTATTCATTCATACATTCATTCATTCACTCATTCATTCATTCATACATTCATTCATTCACTCTTTCATTCATACATTCATTCATTCATGCATTCATGTATTCATTCATGTATTCATTCATTCATTCATGCATTCACTCACTCATTCATTCATGCATTCATGTATTCATTCATGTATTCATTCATGTATTCATTCATGTATTCATTCATACATGCATTCATTCATTCAGTCATTCATTCACTCATGTATTCATTCATGCATTCATACATGCTTGCATTCATTCACTCGTTCATTCATTCATTCATGCATTCATTCATACATTCATTCATACATTCATACATTCATTCATGCATTCATTCATACATTCATTCATACATTCATTCATGCATTCATTCATACATTCATTCATACATTCATACATGCATTCATTCATTCATTCACTCATTCATTCATGCATTCATTCATTCATTCATGCATTCATTCATTCATACATTCATACATTCATTCATGCATTCATTCATACATTCATTCATACATTCATACATGCATTCATTCATTCATTCACTCATTCATTCATGCATTCATTCATTCATTCATGCATTCATACATGCATGCATTCATTCACTCGTTCATTCACTCATTCATTCATACATTCATTCATTCATTCATACATTCATTCCTTCATTCACTCGTTCATTCACTCATTCACTCATTCATTCATGCATTCATTCATTCATTCATGCATTCATGTATTCATTCATGTATTCATTCATACATTCACTCGTTCATGCATTCATTCATTCATGCATTCATGCATTCACTCATTCATGCATTCACTCATTCATTCATACATTCATTCATTCATTCATACATTCATTCCTTCATTCACTCGTTCATTCACTCGTTCATTCATACATTCATTCATACATTCATTCATGTATTCATTCATTCATGCATTCATTCACTCGTTCATTCACTCGTTCATTCATTCATTCATTCACTCATGCATTCATGCATTCATGCATTCAATCATTCATTCATACATTCATTCCTTCATTCACTCGTTCATTCATTCATTCATGCATTCATGTATTCATTCATGCATTCATTCATTCATGCATTCATTCACTCGTTCATTCACTCGTTCATTCATGCATTCATGCATTCATTCATTCATTCATCTCTGTACACACTCATAATGGACATTACTGAAGCCTGTGTTGTCCTTACAGTCATCTGTCATTCATGACTCTTGTCATTCTGTGATGTCAGTAAACAGGTTTTTCTTCTCTTCATCACGTCTGACCGTCAGCAGCAGCAAACTGACCAGCTGAAGCTCAAATACGCTCCAACTTATTTATTGTGTTTGTCTGATTTGGTGACGAGAGTCAGAGACTGAAGAAGACTCTGCAGAGAATCACACTCAAACAATAACAATTATAACATTAATCCTATTATCCCGGATATTATTATTTCATTTCTACGTTGGATTGATAATGATGGCGATGTATTAGATTCATTATTGGGAGGATAATAACACAGATCATTATTGTAGGTGAACAAAACAGAAACAGCTAGATAACCATCACCACCTTAACCTTAATCGGCTTAGGGCACTACTGTGAGTAGGGGCGGCTCTGGACCACCTGTGAGGAGTGGGCGGGGTCTCTGAGCCCGCCGGGGACACATGTCCACACTCGACGGCTACTTCCTGTGGATCCAAACGTTGAAATCTCTGCGTCCACATGTCATGTGACAAACTGTAGATGAAGGAGAAAGCTGCAGTCAGACTAGCAGCTACGTCCAGACACGCGATCATTGTCACCCCAGGAGGCGGGGCGTCTCCTCCGCAGCAGAGTGAAGACATCAGAGGACGTCAAGAGTCCATGTCTGTGAGATCCGCCACAACATGGAGATAAAAACACATTACCCGCATCTGCATCAGGCGTTTCACACTCATTCCGACATTTCCCCCGTGAGCGCCGCGGTTTACGTTCCGAGGAAGCCTGCTGGCATGTTGTGCTGTTTCTGCAGGCAGAGACAAAGAATGTCCCTGGGAGGAGAGGGAGGAGAGACTAGAGGACGCCTGCAGATCCATCCGTTACGGGACACAAATGCGATGCGTTGAAGCGGCGTCCGCCTCAGCCGTCTGTCTGACATGTGGACCCCCGTGAGACGTGTGTGGCTGATTATTCGCCTGTCGCAGGTTTCCTCAACCTGCCAGGAATTACTTTGAGGATGTCTTCGCACCAAACGAGACTGTTGTAAAGACATGAGGAGACAGACATCCGCACCGGGAGACACAGACGACGCACATTAAACAAATTGCATGAAACGTTTATCTCTGACGTTAACGTCTTCACCAGCGTCGCTTTTGTTTGTTTGTTTGTTTGTTTGTTTGCCTGTCAGCAGGATCACTCTGAAAGTACTTAACAGGTTGGATGTGTCTTCGGTCCGATTAGACCTCTTTAAAGTCCGGTGCTGATCCGGACAGAGAAGAGGACACAAAATGAAAATGAAAATCTTTCTCTGTCTCCCTACGTTGTGAGACGCGTGGCTGTCTTTGGATGATCTCGGATGAGACTTAGAAGGAATGGCGGACATTCCTGTTAGAGGTCGTAATGTTATGGCTGATTTGTGCACCTGTTTTTTTCTGCTTCATTACTTGTATCAATGAAAAGGATTTGAGTGTCCTCTCCTCTTCTAGTCATTTAATCATCTTCTTCCCCTAGCAACGCACTGGTTTTCAGCCATAACATTACAACCACCAGTCTAGTATTTGTTTTCAGACCTTTCTATCAGAGCCAGCCAAACCTTGTCAGTACTTAGTGTGACACTACTATGTGATCCACCGCCGCATGCGTCATCAAACCTTTTTTATTTACCCATGAAACTGTTTTCTTTTCCACCACTTGTCCTTGCATACACTAATAGATGCAGAGCAAGAAAGCCCCAAAAGACTTGCAGCTCTGCAAACACCTGTAAGCGGTTATAATGTTATGGCTGGTTTGTGCATTTGCTTTATTCACTGCGTTTCTAGTCCATTCCTTTAAATGATGAAAATTGGGGGATTTTTTTAGTGCGTGTCGTCTCCTCTTCTAGTCGTTGGCTCGTTTTCCTTCCCTGCCCACGCACCGCTTTCATTAAAGTCCAATAACCGATGAGGGATTCATCACCTCCACCTCTCAGACCTTCATCCACATCATCCTCAACTGAAGCTGTTTTTGTTGTATGTAAATACAACATGTTTTTAACTTTAGAAAGTTATTATAGTCTCCACTTTGGGTACTGTTGTGTTTGGCAGAGAACAAAATGACTATCTTTTAATTATAGTTTCCTTTTTCCCTTCTTCTCTTTGTTTTTTTTCTTTTAATCTTTAATGTATGTATATATATATATATATATATATATATATATATATATATATAATATATATATATGTATATAGATGGATATAGATGGAGAGGTAAATCTATTCATCTATATAAATATATATATTTCACGGAGATATTATGATTTATAGTGAATCGCAATTTAAAGAAAAAAAAAGAAAAGTAAAAAGCAGGTGCTTGTGGTCCCAGTCTGACCCGTCCGGTTCTGGTTCTTCCACAGGTCTCATAGGATGAGTCAAAGTTGGAGTGTTTTAGTGTTTGTTTCTTCCTCCCTCTCTTCCTCCTTTGTCTCTGCTCTTCTTCTTCATTCTCCCTCAGTCCCCTCACCCCCACCCAAACCTCCACCTCCCCCCGCCGCTCCTTTCTCTGTCAGAGTTAATTGATTTCTGTTTTTTCCCTCCTGTTTTCCCTTCAGAACGTCTGTTTGATTTGAATCGGGAGGATTCCTCCTCCTCCTCCTCATCATCACTGCCGTGAGGCTGAACACAGAATAGGAGGCTGGGGAACAAGATGGCAGCCAGAGGCCGACTCGAGCTTCCAAAGACACACACGCACACACACAGTTCACACGTATACACACAGTACACACGCACACACAGACACAGAGATACAGACACACACATACACACACAGTACACACACATACAAACACGTACACACACAGTACACATGTACACACACAGTACGCACGCACACACATAGTACACACGTATACACACAGTACACACGCACACACAGACACAGAGATACAGACACACACATACACACACAGTACACACACATACAAACACGTACACACACAGTACACACGCACACACAGAGATACAGACACACACATACACACACACAGTACGCACACATACACACACATACACACACATATTCAGACACACACACACAGTACACACGTACACACAGTACACACGCACACACAGAGATACAGACACAAACATACACACACACAGTACACACACACACATATTCAGACACACACACACAGTACACATGTACACACACAGTACACACGCATACACAGAGATACAGACACACACATACACACACACAGTACACACACATACACACACACACATATTCAGACACACACACACAGTACACACGTACACACACAGTACACATGCACACACAGAGATACAGACACACACATACACACACACACACAACACACACATACACACACACTCACACATATTCAGACACACACACACAGTACACACGCACACACAGAGATACAGACACACACATACACACACACACACACAACACACACATACACACACACAACACACACATACACACACACTCACACATATTCAGACACACACACACAGTACACACGCACACACAGAGATACAGACACACACATACACACACACACACAACACACACATACACACACACTCACACATATTCAGACACACACACACAGTGTACACACACATAGTACACAGACACACAAAGATTCAGAAACACAAACACACGGACACACGTATACACACACAGAGATACAGACACACACATACATGCACAGTACACAAACATACACACACACACACACACACACACACACACACACACACACACACACAGGCAAACACACACAGATATACAGACACATACAAATGCACGCAGTACACACACATATTACACACACACAGATACAGACACACACACACAGATACACACACACACACAGATACAGACACACACAGACACACAAGAACACACACACTCGTGGATACACACAGATACAGACACACACACAGACACACAAACACAAACACAAACCAACACACACACACACACACACACACAGAAAATGGATTCATCCTCTTTGACCCGGGTAGCCATGTCAGCAGACACACACCGTGTCGTACACTCATGTCTGCCGATGCGTACTCTTCCCCCCCAAACCCCCAACTTTAATCTGTTCTCCAAATGTTGCTTCGTTCCCCGCGGTTCTGAGCCAGTTTTTCTATTTATGGGATGTTGAGCTGATGTGAGATGATCGGAAAGAGCCTCGCTCCCATCGTGACTCTCCTTGAGGTGTGCGTGTGTCTGTGTGTGTATGTGTGTTTATGTGTGTGTTTCTGCTTGTGTCTGTGTGTCTGTGTGTGTGTATGTGTGTGTGTCTGCGTGAGTCTCTGTGTGTGTCTGTGTCTGTCTGTGTGTGTGTGTGTATGTGTGTGTGTGTGTGTGTGTGTGTGTGTGTGTGTGTGTGTGTGTGTGTGTGTGCGTGCGTATGAGGACGTCAACAAGCATGTGAGTCAGCTCCCGGGGACTACTGACTTGTGTAGATGTACATACCTGCACGTTTCGGATCCGTCCGGGTGTTGGTGGGCTGACACGTGCGTCATCGACGAGCCCACAAACATGGCGCTCGCTCACAAAGAGCAGACGAGCCTCAGCGACTAAATAGAGATGAAGGGAAGCGTCACCGCCAAACTAATCAACACCCTGAAATGCAAAACTTTCCTGGCACACGGGGCGCAGGCTTGTGTGTGTGTGTATATATTTCTGTTTGTCCCTATGTATGTGTGTGTGTGTTATTGTATTTCTGTTTGTCCCTATTTATGTGTGTGTATGTATTTCTGTTTGTCCCTATGTTTGTGTTTGTCAGTTTGCCCGTGTGTGTGTGTGTCTGTTTGCCCATGTGTGTGTGTGTGTGTCTGTTTGCCCGCGTGTGTGTGTGTCTTTTTGCCCCTGTATGTGTGTATTTCTGTTTGTCACTGTGTGTGTGTGTCTGGTAGCCCGTGTGTGTGTGTGTGTGTGTGTCTGGTTGCCTGTGTGTGTGTGTGTGTGTG
>JBBDHG010000170.1:785000-807500 GCA_037951165.1 Lophius americanus
TTTTATAAACCAGATGAAGATGTTAGAACCTAAACATTGCTGCAGTCAAGCCCCGCCCTCAACTCTTACGACGTAGAGGTCTCACTAGGTGGGTTTACATGGACCGCCTAATTCCCTTTAGATCCGGAACGACGTCCAATGGGAAAGAAAATGCTGCATGTTCCGAATGGAAAGAACATTTCCGACTTAGATTTCATTCCTTTTCAAGTAAGTAGTCAGAATCTTTCAGAAAGCCTTTCCGATATCTAGTCGCTGCATGTAAACGATGTATCGGAACGCTTTCTGTTTCAGTCGTATCTGTTCATGCCCAGCGTCGTGATGTAATGCTCCGCTAAGTTTTTTCAGCGCCGCGTCAAATTGTAGATATGGCGACGTCAGAACAGTACCGGTGTACATCGAAGAGTCATTTATTCATTGCAACTTTGAAATATTTAACATATTTGGACGGTTAGATGGCCGAAGAGTCACTTCCCCCGTCTTTGTCGTATTCTTCTTCTGGGCGTTGTTGGCGGGTCGATGCGTGTAAACACCGGGTCGGAAAAGATCACAAGTCGCGTAAACAGGCGACAGACATTTCAATTCGGAAAGGAGAAAAGTGTCCCATGTAAACCCACTTAATGTCCAGGTCTCAATGGGTCGGAGGGGTTCTGGCAGTAAAAGGGGGACCTCGACAAAATCCGTCAGATAGTTATAATGTTTTTATTTCTGATTGGTGTAAATTAGACGTGAGAAAGGAAAGATTTACTCAATATATGAAATAATTAAAATGATCCAACCGTCAATTGATCTTTTATCACTTTTCTCCATCTCTGATGTCAAAGTCGCCACGGCCCACTTACTTATATGTTTTCGTTTCGACTCAAATTTGTGTTCGTATTAATTTCCGGTAAATAATCGAATAATAATAATTGAATAATATTTTGTCTCTGAGTAGGCTACTCTGAAAAATCTGCATTATAAACCTTTTTTAAGAGCCTCAAAAATTGGTCATATTCTGAAATCACCAACGCCGCCGCCGCAGATTAAGCTATAACTCAAAAACTATGGCATGGATCATTTCCACCACTAGGGGGAGATGTATCGAAAAGAGATTTTGTGCCATAATCTACCAGCTGCTGGTCCGATTTACTCCAAATTTGATGCGTATCAAATGACACGAGTAGATCTATCTAAAATATACTGTATGTTTGCCCGTAGTTCATATTTGACTCACTAGATGGAGCTCTTTTAAATGAAAAACACTCTTTATTTGACGTAACTTCACATTTAATTTGGGGAGTTCGATCAGGGGGCTTACTCGTACAACACAGGGGATAGGGGGCCTTGTCGGGGAACGACAGCAAAGACATATTTTACAGTGTAAACTGAAATCAGTCCCGGTCTCCTGCCTCAGAGAACAGCGTCACAAGGAAAATACTAATGAACTGTAAACAAAGATGGAGGCGTGAAAAATGAATGAAGGTTCACGAGCGGCCCTGTGTGGAGAAGGAGGCAGGGGAGGAGACGAAGGAGCGAGAGAAAGATGTGGCCAGAGGGGGAGGTCAAGCTGGGGGAGAAAACAACTTCTGAAAAAGAGATGTACATCAGAGGAAGCAGGAAAAGAGGGAGGAAGTGAGAGCAGAGGCATGGAAGGGAGAGATGTTCTTCTCTACATAAGAAGAAAGCAACCAGAGGAGAAACAGCTACGCTAAGAGAAGGAGAGAAGGAAGGTATTTTAGGAGGTGTGAAGAAAGACCACGTCATCCCCGGGGGGCTCAATGTCTTTGCAGCCCTTTAATGTCTTTGATTAAAGCCAGCAGTAATGTCTCCACGCTCCCTCAGAGGGCCATTAGAGGAGGAATCTAACAGGAAGGATGTGAAGGAGTGAACGGCCTAATGATGGCAGTACGAGAGGGACGGGGAGGCCAAGGAGCGCCGGAGGCCAGGATGGACAGAGGGACGAGTGGGGATGAGGATGAGGGAGACTGATTAGCCGTAACTTTAAAACAATCTGCATATTGTGGAGGTCCCTTTTTTCTTTTTTTCTTACCACAGAGTAGCTCTGTGACATCACTGTGTTCTAGCGCCGCTCCATCAGAATAGACGTTAGTAGACATAGTGATTAGGGCTACAGTGAATCTTGTTTAGCATCGAACAGGCCAGCAGCAGGCTGGATGTGTTTTACTCCTGCAGTCAGTAACGTGAGCGTGACTGCATAGACACACACTGACACCGTGAAGGATGTGGCACTATTACACAGAATGACATGATGCTGATGCACTCTCCGCACATATCTCAAATAACTGTCATTACTGAATGACGAACACCCAACAGCCCGTCCGTCACGCTCACTCACACCGCCACCAAGAAAGCAAAAGAAATGGCGTCAGATGTAGGCAGCACATTCAGGATTCATCAGGATTTCCTCACAGACTCCTCCCAGGATGCTGGGCATAAACCATATGTGCCCACAGTGCCAGACCACTGATTCCGGACCTTAGTTAGACCACAGCAGCAGCAACCATATAAGACCAGGAGTTATCAACATCAGTAGAAGATCCATCAAGATTAGACCATCATCTGAAGACGAAGACCTTCCTCCTCTTTTCCATGTAAGACAGCTGACAGCAAAGCTGCCCAGTTCCATTCCTACAAGAGAAAACTTATATATGACAATCAACAAATCAAAGTCTGATTGATTTGGACTGAGTGGAATGAGCCGGGAGAAGAGCAGTGAAGTGACGTAAACAGACTGATTCATTTATTCATGAATTATCTGTAACTGCTCGTCCTGTTCGGTGTTCTGGGAGCTGGAACCTATTCAAAATATTTGAAATACATTTAGTCTCAATCACAATGTTTATCAAATTATGAAAATATAATTTCCTGACTCTGACAATATCGAGTGCGGCACAGAACGCCTCGCTGGTTCTGATGGACCGCCACTGCCAGAAGCATCACCGAGACCTGGGCGCCTATGATCCTGTCACCGGTTCTATACCAATCCTTACCTAGAACATTTTGGTAGGTTCTAGCGCTGCAGACAAGGAACACCCAACAAGGGCTGCAGTTCTGAAGATGTTCAGACCCAATTTTTTGGACGTCACGATTTAGCTGTTGTTGAAGTCGCTCAGATCTTTACACTTGTAAGTTTTCCTGGTTGTAGAAATTCCATTTTGGTACAAAACGTTCACTAAATGCCTGATATATCCTGCCCCCAGATTGGATTGATGGATGAATGCATGGATGGATGGATGGAAGGATGGATGGTAGAATGGATGGATGGATGGAAGGATGGATGGTAGAATGGATGGATGGATGGAAGGATGGATGGTAGAATGGATGGATGGATGGAAGGATGGATGGTAGAATGGATGGATGGATGGAAGGATGGATGGTAGAATGGATGGATGGATGGAAGGATGGATGGTAGAATGGATGGATGGATGGATGGATGGATGGTAGAATGGATGGATGGATGGAAGGATGGATGGTAGAATGGATGGATGGATGGAAGGATGGATGGTAGAATGGATGGATGGATGGAAGGATGGATGGTAGAATGGATGGATGGATGGAAGGATGGGAGGATGGATAGATGGATGTATGGGAGGATGGATGGATGGAAGGATGGATGGATGGTAGAAAGGATGGATGGGAGGATGGATGGATGGATGGATGGATGGTAAAATGAATGGATGGATGGGAGGATGGATGGATGGATGGATGCATGGATGGATGAATGGATGGATGGATGGATGGCTGGGTAGATGGAAGGATGGATGGACGGTGGAATGGATTGATGCATGGATGGATGGGAGGATGGATGGATGGATGGATGGATGGGAGGATGGATGGATGGATGAATGGATGGATGCATGGATGGATGGCTGGGTAGATGGAAAGATGGATGGATGGATGGACGGTAGAATGGATTGATACATGGATGGATGGATGGGAGGATGGATGGATGGATGGATAGAAGAATGGATGGATGGATGGATGGATGGATGCATGGATGGATGGCTGGGTAGATGGAAGGATGGATGGACGGTAGAATGGATTGATACATGGATGGATGGATGGATAGAAGAATGGATGGATGGATGGATGGATGGATGGCTGAAAGGGTGGATGATGGATGGATGGATAGAAGAATGGATGGATGGATGGATGGATGGATGGATGGATGGATGGATGCATGGATGGATGGCTGGGTAGATGGAAGGATGGATGGACGGTAGAATGGATTGATACATGGATGGATGGATGGATAGAAGAATGGATGGATGGATGGATGGATGGATGGATGGATGGATGGATGGAAGGTATCAGCCTTCCTGTTCTTCAGTGTTTTTCATGTATTTGTGTGAATCCATGAGATTTCTTCGTTCTGCAGCTTTAAAACACGTATAAAAACAAAAACACAACCCTTTTATTTGAATGAGGTGATTGTTGGTATGTCAGTGTCTGGAGAACGTTGATACAGAAACTGATGGGACTACAGAGAGTAGAAATAAAACTCACTCGTCCTCTCAGCATTCAGTCTTCTGCTACAAACCGTTAAACAGCTGCAGTAAAAGCACCTGTTTATTAGCCTGTCTCTGTTTGTGTATATATACATATATATAAATATATGTATATATATACAAATATATGGATGTTCTGCGACCCACGCTTTAGGGATGCATCATGAAAAAGTCACAAAGTCGAACTTTAGAATAAATAATGTGCAGCTTCCCGTAATCGGAGTGCGGGCGAGGTTTCGTGGCAGCAGCCCGCCATCGGCTGCAAACTGCTGAGTCGTTTGAGGTCATCTCAGAGATCCCACAGGTTAGACAGGAAATAATGCATGAGGCGTAACAAAATATCCCTGCAAATGGCCGGCCTGAGGAAATCTCTGCCATTAGAGCGAAAAGGAGTTCATATAAAAAGCCGTAGCACTAAGCCTGCGGTGAAACAACACTCTTAGAATCGGAAGGGCGCCCTAATGCAACATCTCTGAGCAAACACACCCAGCGCTCTGACGGCGTGTGCTTTACCTCAGTGGCGATGGCTCCCGTTGTGTAATAACCGCTCACGCTGAGAATCATCACGGCTTAAGGTGAGTCACTTAAATCCACTTTCAGGAGGATCCGGGGCCGTAAAAAGGTTTGGGTTCGAGTCCCTGAGCTAAAACACATTGTGTACGGGTGAAGGGATGTTTGAAGCTTCAGCCGGAAACCCCAAAAACCTCAGAGTGGTCAGGAAATAAACCGTACAGAAGGAGTTTGTTGGTACAATGGGTGAGGCAGAGGGATGGAGGTGGGAGGGATGTGCAGCAGGTTAGAGTGATTAAGGATAGAGATGGAAACGCACGAACAAGAGAGGCGAGCGTGAGGGCAGGATGGAAGGACTACTTTGAAGGACTGACGGATGAAGAACAGGAGACAGAAGGGTCGAGAGCTGTAAATGAGGAAGTTCAAAGGATCAGTGAGGATCGAAGTGAAGCGAGAGCAGCTTTAACGACGATGAAGAATGGAAGGGTGGTTTGTCCTGATGACATACTGGTGGAGGTAGGGAGGTGTCCGGGAGAGGCAGTGGGGAATTTCATGAGATGGTTCAACAGTATCTTGGAGAGTGAGATGATGCCTGAAGAATAGAGGAAAAGTGAACATAGTGATCTTCAAGATGAAGGCTGATGTTCAGAGCTGCAGAGGTTTAAAGCTGATTATCCACACAATGAAGATCTGAGAAAGAGTAGTTCAAACTAAGATGGATGGATGGATGGATGGATGGATGGATGGATAGATAGATAGATAGATAGATAGATAGATAGATAGATAGATAGATAGATAGATAGATAGATAGATAGATAGATAGATAGATAGATAGATAGATAGATAGATAGATAGATAGATAGATAGATATTTTCAAGATTGTTTCAAACAAAGAAGATGCTGAACTGCCTAAAAACGAGTCTCTGTGTCTCGGAGAAATGTTACTTGTTCAGATATTGTGTCTACAATCAAGTACAATCAGATATTTTGAGTAGAAATGAGACAAATACGTTTTTGAAGTGTGGCCCCGCCTCCACGGCGTTGATGAGTCCGTCCGACAGTTATTGGTTGGTTTTATTCTAAAGACAGCTTGTAACTGATGTTCTTTTTTTTAATGAATGATATGTGAACCCGGAGCTGGACCCGATCCCGGTTCATTCTGGTACATCTATTATTCTGTTTCTCTGTTTGATGAATTGATGAATCATTTCGGTTAATTCATTATGTGATTAATGTTACTTTCCTCCTCTGCTAATCAATTCTGTTTGCTCCGCCAACATTTTAAATATTGTTTTTCTGGCAGGCCCAGCTCCTGAGCTGTGGGCTTCAGTAAGAGGCAGCCGGGCCCGCTGGTGCTGGTTCCCTCCACAGGTTCTGTGGTTCTGTTAACGAGCCCACTGGTGTTTGGGGAGAAGTGTTGGTGGTTGGTGTGTAGAATCAGGACTAGCGTCTCGTTATTTTAAAGTGGCTGCTGGTTTCTAGACTTTTTTGTTTAAATGTTCAGATTAAATTGAATTATATTGTGAAATAAATTGACGCTGTGGAATGGAAATCCTGGAAATCCAAAAAATAAGACCCGGGTCTCCCTCTTCTCAATGAACTGGACGTAATTTAAACTCCAAAAACCATTTCCTCGGGCGAGATCCTTCAGATGGTTCATTCCTGGTTCATATTCCTGGTCCGCAGTGGCTAGAACCCAATGGTGAACCGGTGACCGGGTCATGGCGGCTGGAACTCACTGATGCCTGTGACGGTTAGCCAACAGAAGATCTCCTGAAGCACCAATAACAGAGTAAGTTCCTGCTGGTTCTGATTAAGAGCTGTCAGGACACACTCTGACGGGTTCTAAGCAATATTAAGCAGTTGGTTTTAATGTTATGGCTGACTTCAGGTGCGACCCCCCGTGGTTTACACCTCGGGAGAATGTTCTGAATGCAGGCTGGAGATGAATTCCGGTGCGGCGCCGCTGATCTGCTGCGTGTCTGATTTATTCCAGACTCTGTTGAGTGATGTTTTTATGCCGGCGCTGAGCAGCAGGGGTCCGGACCCTCACAGCGGGCCAGGATCCCACTTACTTCTCCTCTCACACCTGACTCGCATGAAATGAGCTGCAGACTGTGCCGACGTTTGAGGATTGGATCTGGTTCCGTCCACGCGATACACCGCGAGGCATCACAGCCGTTGTCTGCAAAGTGAAGGAGGTCAAAAGATTCCTTTTTGCCGTGACTCTGAGTGAGCGGCTGGTTCTGACGGGATCGCTCAGGTCCGGGTTCTGGGACTCCACAGACCCAGAGTGAGACACATCGTCTACACTTGGAGAAGACCAGGAACTATAGAGAACCTTGACTAGAAAGTAGATTTCCTCATTCAGGAAGTCACAGAAGATCCAAAGAGAACATCCGAGGAGCAAGGTCCTCAGTAAAGGTCAGAGGTCATGCCTTCACTGTTCCAAAAATTGCATCATGGGAGAGCGGTGAGGAGAAAGCCACTGCTGACCCAGTAGAACATTAAGGCTGGTCTGAATTTACCCACAACACACCTTGATGACCCTCAGAACTTCTGGGAGATTCTTCTCTGGACTGATGAGAGGAAAGTTGAAGTGTTTGAAGACAGGGGTCCCGTTCCATCTGGTGGAAACCAAACACAGCACCCCACTAGAAGAACATCGGACCTACGGTCCAACATGGAGGCATCTTTTCAAACAGAAAAAGAAAATCAGCTTAATGAAAACATTTCAGGATTTTGCATTTCATGGAAAAATAGTGAATTTTAATGAGTTTGTTTTTAGAAAACTTTTTGTGTTGAAAAAGTCCTCAGAGGCTTTAATATGTAGAAAAACAAATTCTACTTACCTAAGAGGACTTTCTGGATAGCCATGGTTAATGCCTCACCCTCATTGGCCCCCTTGACGTCAGGTGTTGCCCATGGCTCCAACCTTGGCCCCTTACTCTTCATCATAAACATGCTGACACTGGGTCAGATTATAAACGGGTTCAGTCACATTTTTCAGGAAGAAGTAGCGACTTTAATATGTGCTCAACCAAACAGATGAGTGGGACGTCAAAGCGCTAAACACGACTTGAATGGATTTGGATTACACTTAGCTCTAGTTTTCCGTCGAGAGAAGTAGGCGGGGCCAGCCTGCTGATCGGACCAGCGTTCCAGATTCACCAAAGGGTAATTCCAGCAACCAAATCTTCACTACTTGCCGACACAGTGGAAAGACGTGTTACCATAGTAACCGTTAGCATCCTAAGACACAAGGATGATTCCCATACAAACAAACAAAGAAACAAACATCGCTCGCCGTTAAAAACATGCTGACTCGTCATTTTCAAGTCGGGGAGCTCGGGGATATTTTATTTTTTAGATTCGCTTCACCAGGTTCGTCTTTCAAAGTCTGCACTCCGTTTCAAGAGTTCATCCACTTTGACTCACGACCCGCTGCGGGTATTTCTGGGATAAATGTTCATTAACAGCAAGCCTTCATCTTCAATAGGCGACAACTGTGACCGTTAACCTCTCACGTTAACCGGAAACTCAAGCAGCTTCTCACGGAACACTTTTATACCTTTATACTTTTATACCTTTATATTTTGCCATTTACTGCTGATGAGTCTGACTTAAATGTCTGGCACCATTTTAAACACACCGATCATCTTTCAACAGGTAAAATAACCGCGTCTATATGCACATAAATTGATGTGATATAGAAGGTTGACCTTGGATTTCAAAGCAGTGAAACGTTGAGTGAAGAAGTTTGACACTGAGAGTCAGGTCCTCTGTGTCGGAGAGGCTGTGAACCCAAATACTGCTAAAGGCTCTCGACTCCTTTCTTTAAGGTCCTCACCGGGGAAAAAAAGGCTTTTTTAATTTCGCGTATTTCATTTCTTTTACGATTTTATTAATTCACATGTCAGATACGTTAAATGTATCGGAAAAAAAGGACAAATTGTTTGGTCAGGCATGTTATTAACCAATAAAAGTTATATTAAGATACAACTCTGTACTTCTCTACACATTCTTACACATATATATACACACACTTATATGTACACACAAATATATACAAACATATATATACAAACATATATACACACACACACATATATATATATATACACACACTTATATGTACACACAAATGTATACAAACATATATATACAAACATATATACACACACACACATATATATATATACACACACTTATATGTACACACATATATATACAAACATATACACACACACACACATATATATATATATATATATACACACATATATATACACACACTTATATATACACACATATATATACAAACATATATACACACACACATATATATATATATATATATATATATATACACGCACTTATATATACACACACACACATATATATATATATAAATATATATATATATACACACACTTATATATACACACACACACATATATGTATATATATATATATATATATATATATATATATACAAACACTTATATATACACACACACATATATATATATATATATATATGTATATTATACACACACTTATATATACACACATACACACTCATATATATACATATATAGTGGGGATCCAGATGGAATAGTTTACCGATACTTGACCCCATACTGGTGTTTTATTTTTAGCAGCCCAGACATGAAAGTAAATCTCACTTTAATATAATTCCACCTTGTTCCCTGATAACACTCAGAGAAAATGCAGTAGAACTAATATCTGTTTCCTCCGCCAGCAGTTTTCTCACTTTTCAGCGGGGCGGCTCTGAAAATGACGGATCACAGTTGGACATTTTCAGCTCTCACGATACGCAGTAGTCTGCCATATCATTATGACCAGCGAGTTCAGATGAATATCCTAGATTATCTGATCATTCCGGCACCGACCCGTCAGAGGTGTGATAGATTCTACAGCAGGTGAACAGTTTGTCCTGAAGCTGGGAACAGGGAAAATGTAACATATAATAATAATAATAATACATTTAATTGATAATGTATTACAGTACACCCTCAGAATGAAACGATGGTGATGAACAAAAGAAGGTGTCATTTCAATATGCAAGAAACATTATTTTGCCCGAGGATGCAATTTAAAGCCGGTCAGATGAACCCCCCCCCCCCCCCCCCCCCCCCCCCGAAAATAATCAGCTCTGAATTCTAATGAGAAGAAAATCAGTTTCATGATTTCTTCTCTGGCAGAGCTCTTTGTAGTTTGTAGTCTGAAATAGAATTCAACTGATTGGCATGAAAAACAATTCTGAACAAAAATCCGTATTCCACCTCCTGTGGATTTTCTGTCGACGTGGAAACTGTTGTAATCATGCGGAGCTCCGTCCATCTCTGAAACATTATGTTATTACCAGGTTGTCTGGACAAAACTCACTCACCAGAACCGGCACCGGCTGGCTGGTGAGCAGATACCACACTCAGAGATGAGATGAGAGTTTAGTGGAGAGTTTCCCTGGGCCACTTTTATTTAAACGTAGTCTGTCGGGTCTGAAGAGATGTCTCCTGTCCCAAAAACATCACAGTATCCATGAAACCAAAGCGGCGTGAGGTGCAGGAGGCAGAGGAGATCCAGGTGTCCAGACTGATCAGCCCCATTCCCCTGGGTTGGGCCGCCGATGAACACCTAGCTGCCGTAGCTCTTCATGGTGTTGACCAGATGCAAAAGGTAAAGTCAATTTTAAAAAAAAGTGCGGGAAATCATGGAAGACACTGATTTTCTGGGAATTGTTCCCCAACGTCCTGACAGGAAACAGACAATGTGAGAGAGGTTTTCGTCCTGACGCTCCTTACTTAAGGGTCACTGACGGCGAGGGTAGACGAAGGATTGTAGAAGCTGGTGGTGAAAAAGAGGTGTGGCCGTCGGAGACAGAGATGTCCTCCTGGAAATAGACGGGACCACCGAGAGGGACCTGCTGGAGGCCTGGTGATATTACACATTCACAACATCCTGAGGGAAACTCCTGCTCATCTAGAACATCGCTTTTGATTGACAGGTCTAGTGGACATGCTGGATGTGGGGTGTCACTCTTCCCACACTTTTCCCTTCGACTTTACACCGGGGCAACCGCAACAGAGTTATACTGACTGGTTTCTTCGATTCGCTGCTTCAGCCGGGGCGGCAGAAGCAGCGGCGGCCACTGGATTCAATTAACTTCTCAGCATTTTGGATCTGGTAGAGAGAGGAGATCCATCCATACTGGCGTTAACGGTTTGAGACAGTTGAAACATCTGGATGGAGAGATGAGTGGTGAAATGATGGACATCGGAGGAGACTCTGGGAAAGCAGAGAAGTAATTCCTGCAGCGTTGTTTTTACTGCAGACCAGCCACTGGAGCCGGAAGCTGCAGAGACTCAGGTTGTGAAACTTGGACACAAGGACTGATCAGTGGGAGTCCACAGAGACGCGAGCAGATGTGACTCTCCAAGAGGTGAGAGTTACCGGCACAAGCCCAAACAGTGGGCCGCTGAGATGAAGGAGAATCCAGAAAAGTGAGGTGTTGTTATCAGCGAGTAGAGATGGTGTCTCCTGGATCGATGAAGAGACCAAGTATGGGTATAATCCAGCCTGGGCTCTGGAAAGGTATTATAACAGTTTAAAAAGTTTGACCGGCAGCCTAAAATCCACGAACTTCTGGATAACTTGTCATCCAAAGATCTGGATGAGTGGTATTGTAATAGAAATAAGATAAAAACGGCTAGGATAATTCATAGCAGAGCTTATCGATCAGACAAACAGAACCTCACCGTTCACCAGACAGTCATCCCAGCTCGCACAATTACACTACACCTACGACATCAAGGGTAGAACAATCCTCTTCATCGTACAAGTAATCCCCCCGATCGATCCCCTCAAATACAAAGTGACGGTATTTCCACACTATTTTAATAAAAGAAAAAAAGCTCCATAATTGAGTAAAGTCTGATATATACGCGATAGATCTCCTCGACAGTCGATTCATATGGGCCGAATTTGGGTCAAATCTGACCAACGGTTGACAAGTAATATCTGGAAATCGTTTGGAGGTACAGCTCCCCCTAGTGTTTGAAAAAAAACACGTCCCTTTCTCACATCAACGCAATTCTTGGTTGCACTAAAGTCTATGTGGGTATAAAGTTTGAAAATTATCTTTGAAAGTTTTTGAGGTAAGTCTAGAAAAACAGTGTTTCTCTTTAAAATAGAAGAAGCTCCCTCTAGTGAGTGAAATATGAACTACTGGAGTAAAACACGATATTTATACGATTGATCTCCTTAATTTGAATTAAATGCACCCAAATTTGACAAGATTGGACCAATGCATTTTGTTGATTAAGCTCTCCGTAGGGTCAGAACTTAAGAACCAAGCTTTTTAGAAAAATCAACCCACTTCTTCCTTGAACTAATTTCCAGTTAGGTCAAAAATTAAAAAAATGATCCATGGCATATTTTTTGGTTTATATCCGGAAAACAGTATTATTAAAAAAGAAGATCCCCATAGTTAGTCAAATACGAACTACTGCGATTCAAATGCACCAAATTTGGACTAAGTCGGACCAAAGGTTGTGAAATTATTAGATTACAATTTTGCCGAGATAAGAAGGATAATTTTAACAATTTGTACAATTTGTCTTTACGGTTGAAATGCGATCAAATTACAGTTAGTTGAATTATTTTATTTCTCTCTTATTTGGCTTATTGGACAAATATTTACATTTCTTGATTAAACTTTTTAAAGTATTTCTCTTATTAATGATGAATGGCACAAACCAAGATTTAAAAAATAAACCTCCCGGTGCCAAAAGTAGCTCTAGGGGTTTGCGTACCCACATTTGAGGAACATGGTTCTAGTCTTTCGCATATTTTTAAGTAGTTAACTTGTTGAAATGAAGTCTTTTGTAATCCATTTCCAGAGCCCCAATCAGAAATCTGTCTAACTTTAAGAAGTGACTTTAAAATGAAAAAAAAAAATCTTACTTAAAAGACTTACGGTTCCATCGGTTCCATCAAACTGGACCCAAATGCATTTTCAATAGACCTCACCAGTGAAATATTGAGTACACTAAGTCCTCTAAATGAAAAAAACCCCACACATATATATTATTCATCACTAATGCCTGGGACTAAAAACGAAATAAATAAAGAAGTAGATTCAGTGAATCCTGGGCTGAGGAATCCATAACACACGTTTGTACACTGATTTGATTTTTATGACTTCTTATAACTAGTCTTTACATGCCAGCTGAATGTCGCGTCTTGACATATGAGAGGGTCACGTTACTCTACACTGGTCCCATGATGGGGGCTTTGATGTCCTCTTCTGGGTGTTGATAAGAGACTCCCAGGCTCCACTAATGTTGCGTGAGACGCTGCCCCCGACTGAACGCACTTGAACACATGACACGTCGTGTTTAAACTTCAGAAGTCTCAACTGGGAGCTTACCACCATGACTCCAAGGCAACATTAGAGCGGGCAACATTAGAGCGGGCAACATGAAAGCGATCAGCACTCTACAAAATATGTAAAACCATCACAAAAATGGGCACAGCGCGTTCTTCGTCAGAAACCATCGTCGTGGAGGATTATGTAGCCTCAAAGTGAAAATAGTCGCTTTCCGCTCACGCGTGTTCATCGTATCCACCTCTGAGGACGACAGCGAGGCGCCGAAGCTGCTGGATGTTCTCTACAACTTTATCTGCTTCACAGAACTCCGAGACGACCGTCGGGTCGCTCCACGTCCCTACCTGACTCAAGAACCCCGGGAGAAGAGTTTACCAGCTGACTGGAGAGCTGGGACGGATATCTTGGTCTTTCAACAGGTCCATTCGTTCTGCAGAACCAGCAGTGGGTTCAGTGAAACAGTTCAGGGACTTTTACAGGCTTTTGGACAACATTCAGGGGTTGTTGTTTTTCCCCAACCGGTGGTTGGTCCAACCATCCATTGATCAAATTCGGAACACATCTACGATCTATTAGGGATACCATGGAATATATATTCTGTTTCTTTAAAACTAGTTTTAGTTGGAGGATTATCCATTCAGTTCTATTTTCTTGCACTTTCCTAAAGTACAAACTCAGCAGATTCCTCACGCAGGACTTCTGCTGGCATGTTCTTGTGCTGACTTGCATTAGGCCCCTCCCTCCCTCCCCTCTGGGCCCCTCCCATACCTGGTTAGTTCTCTGTGTTTAACATGATTGTTGCATGGCGTATGTGTCTACTGAATGAATGATAGTTTTTTTACACCACACCACAGAATAATTCATGTCTGCTTAAAAATGTTGCTCGCTTTCAACGGGTTGAGGGTTGAATTCCAGTCTGTGGGGACATACCAGAAGAGCGCCTCCTCTTCTTGAGCAGCCCTGTGTTTGAACCGACTATTTGATGAAAAGCACCATAGTTGACATCCTAGTTAGATGCCGGAACCAGCTCAACTGGCTCTTTTCGACACTGCAAAAATCTTTCTGGCCAAAATATCCTTTTGCACTTGATTGAAGACAAAATCACTGAATAAGTAACTTTACATATATATATGTATATTTCACTGATACATATAGACCCTCGTTTTTAGGCAGTTAAACATCTTGTTTGTTCAAAGAATCTTCAAAATATCTCTAAAGCTCAGTTATTATATTTCCCGTTTACTTAAAGAGAAATATCATCTTAAAATGTTTAGATGTGACTCTCTAATCTTATTTCAAAGTCGTAAACATTGTAAAAGTGGAACATTGTCACTGCTAAACAGATGTGAATAACCACAGGGTTACGGAGATATGATTATGAAAAAAAAACCCTATGGTATAGGTGCATTTACCTATTACAGAAAAACAAAGGAAAGAAAAGTGATACGGTGAGATCTTGAAGAGAAAATGGGGAAAATAACAAATGAATGAAATATAGTTCAAATTAGATTTAGCAGCTCGTTTCAAGACGTCATTTATGTTAATCTGGCGTGTTATTTTAAGGAATCTTACCAAACAAATATATAAAAACAGCTAGTATTCATTATTTTCACGGGGGTATTTTGTCCAGTGTCCTCTGGGCTCCGCCCCCTTTCTCTGAGGCTGAGCTCAGCCACCTTATGAAGGACGCTCATTTCAGCCGCGTGATTCCTTGACCTCATTCTGTGCCTCGCTACCCAGAGCTTGTCCTGAACCAAAGTCCGTTTGGACAATAATTGATTTTGAAACTCAGATAATGGTTCTGTAATAACCTAAGCCTAACCTCTCACTTGTTCTCTCTTAAAAGATTAACTTAGCTCTCTGAGGAAGAAGGCCTCTCTCCCTCTTTTGATCCCCCCCCCCCTCCCCAAATAAACCCATCACAAAGGTTACCATAGCTGAGGCTGCTGATAGTGAGTGACAGGCACCTCCTACCCCCTTTCCCAATGTATTTAGATACAGAAAGATTATCTCCAAAGAGGCAGCCCCTTGGCTCTCTCTCTCTCTCTCTCTCTCTCTCTCTCTCTCTCTCTCTCTCTCTCTCTCTCTCTCTCTCTCTCTCTCTCATCCTTCCATTCCCTCCCACATCCACTTCTGCTCCACTAAAAACATATACCAATCTATATCCACACAAATCAAATAAACCACAGTGGGCCGGTGCAAGCTCGTGTGAATATTTAAGATGTGTGTATATGTGTGTGTGTGTGTGTGTGTGTGTGTGTGTGTGTGTATCCTCGCTGGCTCATACCAAGAGTGGGCTAAGGATAAGGGAGCGCTTTGAGTCCTACATATAAAATTCATGAGCTAGTGTTGAGGAAATAACAAGGGAGAGCTCTCAGAGAACTGCTCCGGCTCTAATTCTGCTAAATAGACTGTGTGTATGTTTTGTGTAAATGTGTGTACATGTGTGTGTGTGTGTGTGTGTGTGTGTTTGTGCGTGACTGTTTGTTTGGATCCAGCAGTGGTTCAGATGCACACCATAGTAAATAACCCAGTAGGTGTGTGGACCGGCTGGCTGTCACCGAGGTACAGGTTGATTTATATTCAGCTGTGCGCTGACAGAGGGTGGGTCGGGGAGGCAGAGGAGGGAGTGTGAGACGAAGGGATGGATGGATGGATGGAGGAAGGGGGGAGCGAAGGTAGGAGGAGAGAAGAGGTGATTGAAGAGCCAAGGCCAGAGGGACGGCCCAGTCCAATCTGTAGCAATGGCGAAAGCATGAACATAGAGAGATGGATGAAGATGATGTGTGTGAGTAAGAATGGAAATACCTTCCTCACTCAAACAGGCTAACATAGCAGCTAACACACTAGCAATTTACATCAATACCAAAGTTAACACAAGGTTAAAACTTACTTTTAAAAGTGTGGAATGGGAAAAATAAGAGGAAATGGTGTTCATGCACAAACTCCTTTCTCCTCTTTCAACTGACTGAAGACTGGTGCAGCTTCCTAATGACAGTTTTTCCAATGGGGGATGGAAAAAACAGCAAACGGTACTGCTAAAGCTAATAACTCACCTCTGTCAGTAACCATCATACTGTATGACGACTAATGGCGGCCAACGTTGGTCAAAAATATGTATCAAAGTTTGAGGATTGTGACAAAAATTAGAATACTTCATTTGTTTCTAGCCTCTCATACTTCAGTAGGGGAGTTCAACTATAGGATGGCGTGGGGAGCTTGAGATGTTTAGAGCAAGAACAGGCAGAGAGATAAACTCTGAACCATTACGTGTCTTTTACCGGCAGAGATCAACTGGAATGTCCCACAACATTGGATTCATCTCACAAAACCAAGTGGGAACTCGCTAATAAGAACCAAGACCTCACTCATGGTGTAGAGCAAAACTGTTGCAATGCATGCTGGGAAACCCCAACCAAATTCCCCCAACACACGACAATATTAAAGCCTGAACGTCCTAAAATGCTTATTTTTATGCGTTATCCTAGTCAACTAAATATTTGAACAGATCCTTGGTGATCCTGGCCACTAAACTATAAACCTACAACCAAACCAAGAGTTCAGATCCTTCAGGGCAGAGCAGCCGTTAACAGACACGGCTGATGTTGTATTTAGCTGCCGGTGAGGTGAAGACGGGTAGACGTCTGAGTGGAGGTAGTGAGAAGGTAGGCGAGCCTCCTCATCATCAGCTCAAACAGTAATTGAGATTTTTTGGGCTCAGTTGGTAGAGCGGTCGTCCACTTATCTGAGGGCCGATGGTTCCATCCCCGGCCACTGCAGTCCACATGTGGAAGGGTCCCGGAGCAAGATACTGAACCCTAAGTTGCTCCCCAACGGCTATTCATGGTGAGAATGGTTACCGCTCCTGATGAGGAGGTGGCGCCTTGCCTGGTAGCGTCGGCCATCATTGTATGAATGCTTAGGTGAATGCCGGCTCACATTGTAAAGCCATTAAGTGGTCAGGTAGTTTGAAAAGCGCTATTTAAGTACCGTCCATTTACTTATGATCATTAACAAACACCCACACACTTCCTCCTCTTCCCCCGTCTGCCCCACCCTCCCCTCCTCTTCCTCACGTGAATGAAACAGGCGGGGTGTAGACGTTGGCAGGGTGTCGCCTCCTGATTTTCTTGTCTGGGCCAACCCCACTTGAGTCCACCCACTTGATTTCTCACACAAAATGCAAAAACACTGTGTGAACCGACCTTGTTCCCTCTGGTCCGACCCCTGACGCCCAACTCCTTCACCACATCCAGAAACCTCCTCTTTGGTCTTCCCCTTCTTCTCCTGCCTGCAGCTCCATCTCCAGCATCCTTCTACCAGTATATCAACTATTCCTCCTCTTCACGGGTCCAACCATCTCTCTCTGTCCTCTCTGACTTTGTCTCCAAGATGGCTGACCTTGGCTGTCCCTCTGATGTCCTCCTTTCTGATCCTGTCCATCCTCCTCACTCCCAGAGAACATCCACATCCACATCCACATCCAACACCCACCTTCAGCTTCTGCCTCCTGTTTTCTGGCCAGAACTATCATATCTAAACAAGAGCTGCTCTCAACACCATCTTGGAAACTTTGCCCTTCACTCCTGCAGCTTCTTCGGTCACAGATAACTCCTGACACCCTTCTCCACCCTGGCTGCAATCGCCTCTTCATCTCTTCTCCAGACTCCCCGTTGTTCTGAACTGTTGACCTTAAGTCCTTAAACTCCTTCACCTTCTTCACCTCTGCTCCTTCATCATCTCCAGGCTTCCATTCACAAACATGTATTCTGTCTCGCTGCCACTTACCCTCAATGGTCTTCTCTCCAGCGGATACCTCCACCTCTCCAGGTTCTCCTCCACCTGCTCTCTGCTCTCACTCGATCACAATGTCCTCCACCAACTCTGTCTGACCTCATCTATCAGCCTGACCATCACCATAGCAAACAAGGGGTAAGGGTCTAAGGTCCGACCCTTGATGCAGTCCCACCTCCATTTTGAACCCATCCATCTGTCATAACTGCACACCTCACCGATGTCATGCTCCTCTCATACATATCCTGTTCCTCTCTAACATACTTCTCCATCACTCCAGACTTCCTAATGCAATTCCACAATTCCTCCCTATGCTTCCTCTAAATATACAAAGGCAATTCTTTTTTTTTACCATTTAAACATTATTAGAACTCTTTTTCTTATATTACGGAACAGAAAATGGGATCGTACATCTGAGGCTACATTGAAAAGATCCTCCTTCCTCCAGTAATCCATGTGGGTTGAATCCAAAGCAAACTGGACCTTCTTGGGTTTTGGACTGCTTCTTCAGATCGCGAGTGAATCGGTGGAATCAGCTCATAATTCACGATGGACAACGTGAGGAATGTGGTTTTATGTCCTGTGATTGCTCCGCTCCGGAGCTTCACCTCTCTGATGATTAAACCAGTGGTTTCCGAGCATTTCGGCAGGTAAGCAGGTCAGAAGGTCGGACTCCGGCAAAGACTGGAACGTCCCCGAGAAATGGATTCAGCTACATTTAGAGGCAATTAAACAGGAAAGGTTCAAAAGAAATAAATATCACTTTAGAACTGTTTAATCATTCTGTAACCTCTGTGACTCATCTTCAGATCCCTCGGGGGGGGGGAGGTACCGACCCAGAAGCTTTAACCGCTGGATCAGCCGGCAGCGAGGAGGCGCCGAGCTGCGGGACATGAATTATAGGAGGAATTATTCACAGCGTGTTCTCTGGAGGTTTTTAAAGGAAGAGTAAAGGAAAATAATCTCTCATGCCGCCTGTTCTCTTCTCCTCTGAGGAGATGGAGAGATCTACTTTAGTGTCTTCGCCTGATGAATAATTAATGCTCTTTGTGTCGCACATGTCAGTATTTATATATTGCTGCTGTAATTATGCTTAAACAACCACTGAATCTCTACGCAGATAAATTATTCTATACGTTCAGTGTTTGCCTTATGAAGTGATGTCAAGTGGTTCTGATGATGCTTTCTGGGTTTCCGGGCCTGGAGGAAGGAATTAGTCATTTTTATGTCACGCAATGTGTTTCCTTCCTGCAAATTAGATTGTGTGTGTGTGTGTGTGTCCTTTGAGATGACGTACCCGCTTGATGCATCTCCATGCTTCTGGGTATGCGGCGCTGCCAGAATGAATTGGACCTCCTCCTGCATTCTTGTGTATCTAAGTCTAATATTTGGTATTCATTTCCTTATTACATCCCAGAAAAAGTCGTTTCTATTATGATCGTCACCGCCACGTCCGCCGCCTCAGACGGGTCGTGTTTATGCGTTAACTCAAAAACTGTTTCATGGATCACATTCCGATTTCTCACCCACAGAGACCTTAGTGAGAGGAAGAACTGGAGTGATTTTGGGAAATGCATGTTGTATATTTCTTGCACAAGGGGGCGATTTATCTGCAAAAGTTTTCAGCCACAATCTTCCAACCGTTGGTTCGGTTGATTCCAAATTTGGTGCGTGTGAATCGACTCGAGGAGACGCATCTCATCAATATCATATTTTAATCTAATAGTCTATATTTGACTCACTTGGGTCTAGTTAAAAGAAATGTCACGGTGTATGTCAGGGTTTCACTAAAGCTGTTGGAGACGGAATGAAAACACTCCGTCTTAAACAACAAGAATTTATGACCTGCGACTGTTTTATGGATTTATTCATTCAAAATCTATAAAAAGTTTTACTGGAAAATAAAGATGACCCTCACGTCGCAAAATACTTATTTTAGCCAATCTTAATTTACCTACAAGAAAATCATTCACAGTCAGCAACCTTTTCCCGACATCGCTTTTCTTGCAGCGGTATTGGATCTTCTACTTTTTAACAACCTGTCAAGTAACAGTTTAATTTAATACAATTTGTGTTTTGGTAAGGACCGGTATGAACTCAATTACTTACCGGTTCTAAAAAAGAAAAATCATCTTAGCAGGCAGAGATGAAGGCAAGAAGGATGCTGTTCACCAACATTGATGGCAGTTTAGGAGAAAGAGAGAACAGAAATATCACAAACAGATCCCACATGTCTGAAAATGTCAATATTAAGAGTAAATAGGATATTAAGTTCTCTGCAGTTTCACTCAATATCTCGCAAAACATCTGAAAAAGTCTTTGGGATTGCTGTTCAAAAACATTGTGTATTTTTTAAAACACGCAGGAGTGGAAATGAGAATGTATTTAGTTTTCAGTATCCGTCCAGCATCACCGTATTTCTGTGAAACACAGTAAACATGAAGAACTGCTGTTTTTCATTCAGAAACTTTTCCGACCTAAGGGTCTATCCCTGAAAAAAAATAAAAAAATCCCCCCTGCGTTGTTCAACAATCCCAAATAACTCCTCAAATTCTTTCTACTTTTGGTAAAAACATTTTCCCCCTAGTGAGAAAAAGAAGAACTACTAGAGTAAAATATGATAAAAACAAGATAGATCTCCTCGACTCCATCCAGATTCACCAAATCACAACTGAATCGGACCGACCCCCCTGGTGTCTGAAATATATAACCACCACTTCCCAAAAATCCGTCCAGGTCCTCCTCGTTCTAAACTCGTCTGGTTATAATGATCCACGATATTTTTTTTGTGTTAGTATGTAATAAGCAAACCCCTCTGAAAGGTCCAGAGACGGTTCCGGTTCCGGTTCAGGGACGGAGTTGGAAAAGATCCCCTAAAAGTGATCCCCCCGGGTGTGTAAAGATACATGAAGAGGCCAGGGATGAAGGGGAAGAGGAGGAAGAGTTGAAGATGGAATTTCCGCCGAACTCCAACCTCAGTCTGCCCGCCTCCAGAACCTCGACTAGTAACAGACGATTGTCCCTCCGCAGGTTCACCTCCAGAACCTCGACTAGTAACACATAACCATCCCTCCGCAGGTTCACCTCCAGAACCTTGTTCTGACTTCTACTTCTTTGCTTTATAGATCAAGTTTGATCTATAATTTATATATTATCTCTTGGGGATCTTCTCTGACGCCCCAACAGATCGGTGCTGATCGCCGGGTCCACCAGAAACAGTTTGCGACCCGCCGGTGACCACGCTTTTTCTTAAATGAAAGAATTTCTTCTTCTTTAAGGGATTTGGTTGAAACGTTTCCACCCGTGTCATTTGTTCCGTACAGGAAGTCCAACAGGAAGCAGCTGATGAGGTGGACATGTTGGTCATAAGCAGAGGACACAGGTAGGGTTCTGTGAGGACGTCTATCCGGGCTTTGGGTTCAGTCTTTTGTTTTCTGGTTTATAATGTACATTATTGCTACGTACGTTCCATGTCTTTGGGTTTAGTGGGTTTACATTTTTAGTTTTCATGGCATGTCTCTCTTCATACTTCCTGTCCCGACTAGGATCCGTGTCTCTCACTCCTGCGCTTCTTCCTCTCCTCATTGTCTTTGTCTCTACTCTCTCATTTCTCATCTCTGAGTATCTGCTCACCTTTTCACTTCTCTAAAAATCAATGAGTTACAGATGCCTCATTTTCACAGGCCTGAGAAGTTTCATTGGCTCCGCCCCTTCCACTATGTCACCATGTTTGTGACTGTTGAGTGCGAGGAGAGTGATTCTCAGTAAACCATAAAACTGATAAGGTTAAGTACGGACATGAAAGCGCCTATCAGTTTCACCTGTGTCTCCTCAAGTCAGTGTTTGTCTCTTTCCCTGCAGGTTTGCTGTTGACAATGATGACGACGACGATGATGATGATGATGATGATGATGATGATGATGATGTCCGATCACAAGTTCCATTCACTTCAGGTGAGTCAGGTGAGTCAAGAGCGCGAAATAAAAAAAAAAGACTGTAACGAAAGAACAGGAAGGAACTCAGACCTCTGATTAAAAAAAAAAGCAACAAAATACAAAATGTGTCCTGGACATGCAGCAAACATAAAAACATAAAAACATAAAAACATTAAAAAAAACATCAACAACCTCCAAAACTGTCAAAGTCAGAGATGAGAAACTCTGAGCAGCATATTCATGTTCAAAATGATGAAGCCGAGGTGTTGCACATGACTCATGGGGGAGGAGCAACAGAATCAGACAGAGGGGCGTGGTCTGTGCAGTCTGGTGTAGTCTA
>JBBDHG010000170.1:812500-847500 GCA_037951165.1 Lophius americanus
TTCTGAGAATGTTGGCACGCCGTGTTTAAAAGCTCAGTAAAATAGAATGTGATCATTTCTACTCCTGCTTATATATACTGTCAATAAAAACAATTACTTCATTTAGAACCAACACCAACATGTTCACCTTCCTGGACCTGATATCTGGAGGTTCCACTTTCAGCAGGACCATTTTAAACCAAAACCTCCTGATAAAGTTAAGGAGTGTTGGTCTATTCCTAGCATGACGCTAGCTAGCTAAACATCTCAACATAGGCAACTTAAGCTAGTACGCTTGTTGACATTAGCTAAATTGGCATAACATAATTTGACATCATTAGCTAATAAGGTGTCTACTTTTATTACACTGAGATGGAGGCGGTTAGCAGGATTCAGGGAACTATGGTTTGGGGGGTTGGGGGGGTCTAGTCCAGCTGAACTTAGGTTTATAGTTTATATGATTTAGTCTCTAAGGGGGTGGAGCATCTGAGTGAATAGATAAAGAACCGAGAGGATGAGTCGGGTCGGACTGGGATGTGACCAATGACATGTCACAGTTTATTTAGAACTCCGACTTTACTGAGATGGAGTTTCTTCGGTAGAGCTAAAAGAACATCGGACTCAGCGTCTCCTCCACTAATGATACCACTAATGAGCCTCTGGCGGACCTGTGAGGGAACAGTTCCCTCAACTTGTTGATGCTGGCACCTCTTAAACGATCAAAGAGCGACTCTGTTAATTGAGTCTTTCTTTCACCATCGGTTGAGGAGACGCTCTCATATTTGAACATAACTTCTTTAAATCAGTGGACTTCAGAGATTCTCCCTATCCTCTAGAACCAACAGAGAGACGTCCTCTCGCTGCAGCGGACCGGGCTCCGTCAGAACTTACCCATATTTGAAACATTTCTCTCTTTAAAGCTCTCGGCCTCACAGATCCAGTTGCAGGGACGGATCCATTCGCAGAGAATTAAACCTAGCAGGTGTTTGTGGAGAACCCTGTAAAAACGATTGTTTGGGATCCTCCATCCGTTAATCAGAAAATGAAAGTAAACCAGGAACGCGGCAGCAAACAGAATATATTAACATCATGAAGGGTTTCTGAAGAAGACAAAAGTCCTGATGGACCTTAAAGATATTAAAATAAACAGATTCGGCACCATCAGAACCGACTCCAGTCCAGAATCCAGAAGGAATTCTAGACTTCTACCTTTTCTTTAGTAAAGTGGTGAATTTCATAAAAACCACCAGAAAAGCATCATGTTGTCAAACAGTACCATGTGTTCTTCATTCCATTAAACCATGAATGATAATATCTTCTCTTCCTCATTGTTTGTCGGTTCTTCACAGGAAATAGGGCGGAGGAAAGGAAATACTCTGTTCAGAACAAATCGAGGTAAAGGTGAATCATTTTTATGACATTCTTCAACACTGAGAAATCTCAGAACAGTTTTCCATATTTTCCCGACTTATACAAAATGATGGACTTTATTTTCACGATACTTTTCAGAGGGAGGGGCACAGATGTGTAGGATAAAGTCTCCGCCCCCTTAGAGACTAAACACTTAAACTAACCAAACGGCATGAAGAACTGGTTGAAGCTGGACCAGACCCAACCCAGACCTGATTCAACCACATCATTGCTGAAGACAGACCGTGTTGAGAAGCAGGAGGTCGGCTCCTAGGTCTCAACAGTAGCACACTATGCCAAAATCAACAGATATTCCAGGGGGTGATTGATATCCATCAGTCTTGGAAGGTTTCAAAAGCTGTTTCTAAGGTTCTGGGACTCCACAGATTCACAGTGAGACACATTATCTTCACATTGAGAAGAACCGGAACAACAGATCCAAGAGAAAGATGATTGAAAGAAGCTCTACTATCTTAAAGCAGCTCCTCAGAAGTTTTGGGAAATAAGACCAATTATAAGGTGGGTTTACATGGACAGCCTAATTCCAATTAGATTCGGAAAAGACGTCTAATGGGAAAGAAAATGTTGCATGTAAAAACTTCCCCCTTCCGAATAGAAAGAACCTTTTCGGATTAGATTTCATTCCTTTGCAAGGAGGTAGTCTAAATCCTTTCAGAAAGCCTTTCCGATTGCTAGTCGCTGCATGTTAACGATGTATCGGAAAGCTTTCTGTTTGAGTTGTATCTGCACATGCCCATTGCGTTGCGACGTAATGCACCGCTAAGTAGTGAATCGTCTGCGCATGTTTGAAAGTGTTTCCGATCAGGTGAGTCGATGCACGTAAGCATCGGGTCGGAAAAGATCACAAGTCGTGTAAACAGGCGACCGACAGTGCAATTCGGAAAGGTTTAATTCGGAAAGGAGAAAAGAGACACATGTAAACTCACCAATAGTCCTAGATGTCAGTGGAATTATATGTATCGTAAAGTTTGAAACTTTAATCAACTCAAAAGGATTCCGTTTTGAATCACATTAATAGCGGGACACGTGAAACGTAGATCAGCTGGTTGTTGGTTTCAGTCGTTCTGGATGATCATAATAATAATAATAATAATAATAACAATGCATTTAATTTATAACGCTCTTTAAATTTGGATCAAATCTCAAAGAGATACAAGGTAAAAGCAGATAAAAGCATCAATAAAATAAAATAATAACTATATAAAAGCCTGACCAAAAAGCATCAATGTTAATTAAAGTTATAGGTTCTGCTAAAAAGGAAAGTTTCAAGTCCTTTTTTAAAAGTCTCAGTCGTCTGTGGAGCCCTCAGATGGTCAGGGAGGGCATTCCACAGCGGAGGGGCAGCAGAACAGAAGGCCCGATCACCCATGGTGCTGAGCTTAGTCCGAGGAAGGAGGAGGCGGTATGAGTGGGTAGAACGGAGGGATCGTGTCGAGGTCAGTGGGGTGAGTAGTTCTTTTAGGTAGGGGGGTGCGTTACCATGGATACACTGGTGAGTGAGGAGAGAGATCTTATGATGAGTTTTCTATGTTCCGAATGACAGATGAACTGAAGATATGAATATGGGATGAAAAGGGGAAGAAAAGGGATGAAGATGGCAAGAAAAAAGGATGAAGAGGGGACGGGATGTAGTTATGATTGAGGGACAGTGGGTTGGTAAAAGTACGCTGGTCTGACTGAACAAAGAAATGAAGACGAAGGGCGAGAACGTCTCCTGGATACTCAGGAGGAGGTGAGGGAGGGCCAGCGGGAGCTACAGGGGCCTGGCTAACTCCTGCAGCTCGCACAGCTTCAGCTCATCAGAGAGAATCTCCGAAACGTCGTCTACGTCTCCCTTTACGGTGGGAGACGCTTATCTCAGTGTATCGATGCGCGGCTCTTCTTGTATCACACATTTCTACTGACAGCATCAGACGTCTGTTAACGCGTGGATCCGTTGGAAAAGAGCCCTCGCTGTTTGTTCCTCTAATGAGCCCAGCGTTTTTTTTCTCCTTTCCAGAGAGCCACGGATTTAGAGCCCGCCGAGACCTCTCATCTGATAAGACTGTGAACCCCCACAGGGACGCTCCGGAGCTCAGGGACAGCCCCCCGTGTCTGTTCATAGTAACTGACAGAATCCCACTGTCATTCAGGTAAATGACGAAATTAATGCAAACAACACTTTTCTTTGCCTTTAACTTTTATTTTTATTACATTTAAAGTCAGACATTTTAGGCCATTACTGTGTCTTCTGTTTTAAACTCCTAAAACTTCTCACATGCTTGGAGTGGTGAAGACATGACTTCCACGGGAGGTTATGAATTCACAAAACAATGTTATAGCCCTAAAAGACAACAGGGATATTCTGAAAGTGTCAACGCCATAACCCAGAAACTATCTCATGGATCATATTCAAATGTGATACTCTCACATGCCTCAGTGAGAGGAAGAACTGGATTGTACGGTTGACAACGCACTGCAAACATCAATTTCACGACACACTCACGCTGCAAAAAGCACAACACAACACAATTAGCCGTTGTAGCTTCCCTTAACACCCGGGTTATGTAGTCATGTGACTCTTTCTGGAAGGAACCCTTGCTGTCGGGATGATTAGATAAGCCTGGTTTAAATAAGATGGGTAGGAGAGGGTTAATGAGATTATTGGAAAGGAAAAGTCCAATAAACGTAAAACTGGCCCGATTAGATAATGAGCACCGACAAATACTTTAGAACTTTTATTAAGCAGATAAAACTCTGCTTTTACCGACACCTTCATGGTCCAGAGCAGCGGTACCAACCCTTTTCAAGTCAAGAGATTACTGTAACAAAATATATCAGAAAATTCTTCTTCTTCTTCATCGTCGCCTTTCAGCTGTTGGCCACAGCGGATCGTTCGGTTCCAGCCAAGGACCGGTATCCTGCTGGCCATCAGAACCAGTGACGGTATTTGATAAAGACACTTTAGTATCTAAGATATCGTTGGCGGATGAAATCAAAATATTAAATATGTAAAATCTGTGATGAAGTGTTCATTTTTTGTAGAATCAATTCTACATTTCTGACAGATTTTTGCAGACGGTTCAAAAGATCAAAAATCAGCATGTTGTTAAAGGAGTTTCCAAGATCTACCTCTGGAGATAACCTACAGGCACAGACTGCAGAGATGCCGGCAGTCATCTGTGGGTGGAGGAGGGCTGGAGGAGGCGAGACCAAACAGGCTGGTACTGTGGGTTGATTCTGCAGACGCTCTTCGGAGCCTACAGAACCTTAAATCCATTAGAGTGGATTCATTGTTTGACATTTTCAAGTGTTTATTTAGGATTCACAGGTGGTGGGTGGATGTCGTCTCGTGCCAGGGTAACGGGTGGTGTAAGTGCAGGTAGGTAGGAGGAGATTAAGGTTTGAGCGTTGGAAATTCTGGTTTTATTGGGAAAGGCATATTCACAAGTCTACATTCACTTTAATACAAATGAAAATATTGAACAGGTAATAAAGCACAGTGTTAAACATGATGATGATGATGAAGGAAGGGAAAGTTGTAACAAAAGAGGGGATTGGAGATTGAAGGGGAGACTGGGAACCAGTGGAGACAAACAGAGGTAATGGATTTCTCAGTAAACACTGGTTTTCTTTATAGAATATAGTTTATTTTTCTAGTTATTTTCACTTAATGTATATTTTTTTTGTACTGACTAAACCGGATCCTGTCTTACGTTCTCCTGTACAGTAGGTGGCGGTAAATTACCCGAAAATTTGGGTCGCTAATCTGTCCAAAAAACATAAACAGGAAGTAAAATGAACATCTTGTAGTGTTATAACTAATTGTATTGATTCTTGTGAAAATAAATAACTTCATAATGCACTTCCATATTATTTTAAGACTTCAAATTTTACACCCACATAGACCTTAGCGTGAGGAAGAAGTGGAATGATTTTGGGAAAGGCGGCTTTTATATTTCCAACACTAGGGGGAGCTTTAACTCCAAAATTGTCAGGGCCATCATTTCCTTTTAGTCCAGTCAGTATTTAGTTGTTGCATATGAACTCCAGGAGATAATTCCTGATTAGGAATTATATTTAAATCTAAAAACTTATATTTTATCTCTCGAGGGGGAGCTTTTTTTAAGAATATCACCTTTTTTCAGCAGTAACTTCAGGGATTATATACATATATATACATATATATACTATATTAATATATACATATATATATATACATAATATATACATATTATAAACAAGTTCTGTCCCATTTTTCATCAAAGGGTTAAAGACAAGATTATCAATGTAGGAACCTGGATTAATCAAACGAAAAAAAGAAAGATGCTTTTTTTTCTCAGTTGAATGCAGATTATTTCCATTCCAGGATATTTCCATTCCAACACCATCTAATTTTAAGTAATTGTAAACTTAGTAATGATGATTGGCCAAATAATTTAACGGAAGTTGCTCATCGTTCCAGTGCAATTGTGATCCCAACAAATACACGTGCGCGCGCACACACATAAACAATCACGCACGCACGCGCGTGCACACATTGACGCACGAGCAGCAGGTGTCATCAGAACACACCTTGACTCTGGACCAGGTGGTTCTGCTGCTCGAGCTCACTATTACGGCTCGAGCCCTCTTGGTGACGCTCTGCTGACATCATTGTGATATTCCCCTCTCCGCTCCACACACACACTCTCCTCTCCTCACACACACTCTGCTCTCCGCTCCTCACACACACTCTGCTCTCCGCTCCTCACACACACACACACACACTCCGCTCCTCAGTCTCTCCGTGGCCCAGACGCAGCATCCCGCTCCCGGTGCCGCTC
The DNA here is from genome assembly GCA_037951165.1 of Lophius americanus. Lineage (NCBI taxonomy): Eukaryota > Metazoa > Chordata > Actinopteri > Lophiiformes > Lophiidae > Lophius > Lophius americanus. The sequence continues at coordinate 818,716 of JBBDHG010000170.1, forward strand.
TAACCTGCGCTCTGCGCGTCCAGCTCACGTGGAGAGGGGTTCGGTTCTTCTCGTCATTGAGATCCTGGAGGGGGAGTTAGGGAGCCAACGGAACACAGTCCGGGCGCGCAGTGACAACTTCCACGCAAAGACCTGTACTCGAAGTTTCCTGGCCGGGTGGAGAGGGAATAATTTGGCGCAGCGCTCTGTGGATTTTTGCGTCTCCGGCTGAGAAGAATGGCGAAAGATTCCGCAGCTCGCCGTCCGGTGAGCAGCGCTCTTCTGAAGGCGGCGATCCTCTTCCTCCTCGCAGCTCAAGGTAAGAAACCGAGTGTGTGTCGAAACCTCTGTGCGCAACTTCCAGCCGTGCGCCGGCCACCGTGTTCACGCCTGCGTGTCCCTCCGCAGGGTGGACTCTGACACCTGGAGGGAAAAGTTTATTGTGGAAATGTTTGCGCGTGACTTTGCCTGCGCCACGTTACCGAGGTGTGGCTCTCCTGATTTGTGGGTTGTGTGCTGATTGCACGCAGCTTGAGACGCAGGTGACCGTTCAGGAGCGCTAATCTCCTCTGAGCTCCGCTACGCGGCTGACCTGTAATCTGTGTTTACCTGCAGGAGAGTCACGGTACCGACTAGCAGCTCTCACGGTAATCAGCAGAGCAACAGGGTGTGATGGAGCCACAATACACAGCTTGGCGCGTTATTAACGCGATCTGGACCTCCTCTCTGCATGAACACATCCTTCTCAGATTCCTCCACATGATTTCTTCTTACGGACTAAAAAAAACTAAAACAATTTAGATGGTAATTACACTGTTATTACAACAGTATTAACAAATGTTATTACAACAGTATTAACACACATGAGTTTGTTAACACTGTTATTACAACAGTATTAACACACATGAGTTTGTTAATACTGTTATTACAACAGTATTAACAAATGTTATTACAACAGTATTAACACACATGAGTTTGTTAATACTGTTATTACAACAGTATTAACACACATGAGTTTGTTAATACTGTTATTACAACAGTATTAACACACATGAGTTTGTTAATACTGTTATTACAACAGTATTAACACACATGAGTTTGTTAACACTGTTATTACAACAGTATTAACAAATGTTATTACAACAGTATTAACACACATGAGTTTGTTAACACTGTTATTACAACAGTATTAACAAACATGAGTTTGTTAACACTGTTATTACAACAGTATTAACAAACATGAGTTTGTTAATACTGTTAATACAACAGTATTAACACACATGAGTTTGTTAATACTGTTATTACAACAGTATTAACACACATGAGTTTGTTAATACTGTTATTACAACAGTATTAACACACATGAGTTTGTTAATACTGTTATTACAACAGTATTAACACACATGAGTTTGTTAACACTGTTATTACAACAGTATTAACACACATGAGTTTGTTAACACTGTTATTACAACAGTATTAACAAATGTTATTACAACAGTATTAACACACATGAGTTTGTTAACACTGTTATTACAACAGTATTAACAAACATGAGTTTGTTAATACTGTTAATACAACAGTATTAACACACATGAGTTTGTTAATACTGTTATTACAACAGTATTAACACACATGAGTTTGGTAATACTGTTATTACAACAGTATTAACACACATGAGTTTGTTAATACTGTTATTACAACAGTATTAACACACATGAGTTTGTTAATACTGTTATTACAACAGTATTAACACACATGAGTTTGTTAATACTGTTATTACAACAGTATTAACAAATGTTATTACAACAGTATTAACACACATGAGTTTGTTAATACTGTTATTACAACAGTATTAACACACATGAGTTTGTTAACACTGTTATTACAACAGTATTAACACACATGAGTTTGTTAATACTGTTATTACAACAGTATTAACAAACATGAGTTTGGCCAAAGAAAGAATCACTACATCTTTACTTAAGTCCTTCAGCCTGCCCCGCATGAAACTGAGGTCCGGTGTGAACAAGTGACTCAAGCACAACAGAAAAAAACCCCCATTTATGATTCAGCTATTCGTCAGATTTTTGTAATAAGTGAGTCCAACAGAACCAGTAGGTGAACACATCCGATCTCTACGTATTCTCCCCACACCAGACAGAATTCTGCTGATGACTGCAGTCTCAAAGTGATTCACCTCCCTGGATACCATCCCTCCAGGAAGTACACATGCCCGCCAAAAGCACAAAGAGATGTTGCCTGAGTCCGTTCAGAACCATCTAGAAAATAAGACCCAGAAGTTCTGAGACGCTGCGTGATGCTCTCAGGCTGGAACCCTGCAGCAAGGACAGGCTAAGATGGACTCTTGAAAGAAACCCGTCTGCGGTGCCGTAGAATTAGGACTATATTGCACAAGGTGCCTGCAGAAGAAGAAGATGATGAAGATGTGTGGGATGTGTTTGCAGCAGCTCATTCAGGGAACCCCTCCAGAACCCTCCAAACGTTTTGATAATTTAGAGACTGCAGGCATCAGCAAATGTCAGAACCACACTTCCGTCGTAATAAAAAGCGTAATTATCGGCGCGGTATTGTACTGGTGTCTCACTGGGGACATTCCAGTGATAGATATGGACATAACCACAGACTATGATGACATCACCAAACATTCACGTTGAGTGGCAGGAAACGGTTCTTCGTCCGGGACCGGCTATAAATTCTGTTACCGCAGACGCTCAGGCCAGGATGACCAGCTCCGTCTGCATCGGTCCATCGGCCTGTTGTTTCACCTGCGTGGGACCAGCATCATCCCCAAATTGTCACCGAGGCGAACGGAGACGGCGCCGTGAGAGCGGCCGACTTGTGTCTCCGAGACGAGCCGGTGAGATCGGGTCGTTTGAAGGACAGCATACCCTGAGATTAGCGTTTGACTTCAGCATCTGTTGTGTAACAGGTGAGAGTCGGTAGGAGCTGCGGTTCTGATGGCGTTACCGGGTCAGCAGGGAGATTTAACCTTGATTGGAATTTGTATGGTGGTGAAATCCTTTCTGTCAGCGCATAATTGGAGCGATGTGAGCCACAAGAACAGGAAAAGCCCGGGGTGATAGCAGAACCCTGACGAGCTGGGTTGACAGGGACACCTTTCTGCTCTCAGAATGACATCATTCCCAAAGAAGATTCCTGTTTGACTGTTTACATGCGCCGACACCTCAACCAGAGCAGCTGTGTGACGAGCGCTAGAGCGACCATTAGATGAGGAGATCCATCAGAGGTCATGTGACCAGGGCAGTTTTCTGGTACTGTGATGCTTCTAGTGAAGAAACAGCTGATAATAACTCCGACTGGGGGCACGAGGGGGGGGGGGGGGGGGGGGCATTATCGGTGCCTCTTTTTACTTGGACTTGTTTTCGTGTTCACTATAGATCATTAAATGCAGGCATCTTGCGTCGCCGTGAGCGTCGGCGCCGGGCCCGCCCTTATGAGGGATCAGTCCGAAACACCGTTAGAGTGCAGCGGTTGTCTCTCTGAAAGGAATCGGACTTCCTCCCTGCAAATGAACTAGATCTCATTCAGAAAGAAGTGTTCTGTTCTGATGATGTATCTATTTATACATACACACACACATGCACGTATACATACATACACCCACATACACACGCACACACACGCACACACACATACACCCATATTCACAAACATACACACACACGCACACACACGTATACATACATACACCCATATACACAAACATACACACACACACACAAATATACACGCACACACACGCACACACACGCACACACACGCACACACACGCATACACACACACGCACACACACGTATACATACTTACACCCATATACACATACACACACACAAACATACACACACATACGCACCCACACAAACATACATGCACACGCATGCACACGCATGCACACGCACACACACAAACATACATGCATGCACACGCACACACACAAACATACATGCACACACGCAGTCAGGCAGGTATGCACATACATACATACATACATACACGCACACACATGCACACACGCATAAATACATACACGCACACACATGCACACACATGCACACACGCATACATATATACACGCACACACATGCACACACGCATACATACATACACGCACACACATGCACACACGCATACATACATACACGCACACACATGCACACACATGCACACACGCATACATACATACACGCACACACATGCACACACGCATACATACATACACGCACACACATGCACACACGCATACATACATACACGCACACACATGCACACAGGCATACATACGTACATGCACACACACTCGCGCACACACACACATACATACACGCAAACATACATGCACACAAACACACATACATACAAACAGACATGCACACACGCACGCACGCATGCACGCACACTCATACATACAGGCATATGCACACACCCACACACATATACATACACACAAACATACATATACATACACACACACACATACATAAACACACACATACATGCACACAAACACACATACATACACACAAACATACATACACACAAACATACATATACATATACATACAGACACACACATACATAAACACAAACATACATGCACACAAACACACATATATACACACACACATACATACACACAAACATACATGCACACAAACACACATACATACATGCACTACCACACACACACACATACATACACACATACGTTAACGGCAAACACACACACACCCTCTATGAGATGGCTCCGTGCAGAAATATCACTGATTAGGCTCCTCGTCGGCTCGTTGGAGATGAAGGGCTGATTAGCTTATCACTTGGCGAGCAGGCGGCCGATGATTATCCCCCTCAGAGCAACGCCACCCGATCCTGGAGGGTTCTCATTAATGACTCATGGCGGGCCTCAGCGCTGCTCGCTGCCCTTTGATGTTGGTGTGTTTGGGTTCTTCCAGTGCAGACGCTGGTTGTGATGATGAAGCATCAGAAGCATTTATCGCCCTGCCTAAGTGCCATGGAGCAAAGAACCTAGCGTGACAGACGAAATATTGATATGATACTGGTCCTCAGGTGACACTAGTCCTCAGGTGATACTAGTCCTCAGGTGATACTAGTCCTCAGGTAATACTAGTCCTCAGGTGATACTAGTCCTCAGGTGATACTGGTCCTCAGGTGATACTAGTCCTCAGGTGATACTAGTCCTCAGGTAATACTAGTCCTCAGGTGACACTAGTCCTCAGGTGATACTAGTCCTCAGGTGATACTAGTCCTCAGGTAATACTAGTCCTCAGGTGACACTAGTCCTCAGGTGATACTAGTCCTCAGGTGATACTAGTCCTCAGGTAATACTAGTCCTCAGGTGATACTAGTCCTCAGGTGATACTGGTCCTCAGGTGATACTAGTCCTCAGGTGATACTAGACCTCAGGTAATACTAGTCATCAGGTAATACTAGACCTCAGGTAATACTAGACCTCAAGTAATACTAGTCCTCAGGTAATACTAGACCTCAGGTGATACTAGTCCTCAGGTGACACTGCATTATAAATTAAATGTATTATTATTATTATTATTACTAGTCCTCAGGTGATACTAGTCCTCAGGTGATACTGGTCCTCAGGTAATACTAGTCCTCAGGTGACACTAGTCCTCAGGTGATACTAGTCCTCAGGTGATACTAGTCCTCAGGTAATACTAGTCCTCAGGTGACACTAGTCCTCAGGTGATACTAGTCCTCAGGTAATACTAGTCATCAGGTAATACTAGACCTCAGGTAATACTAGACCTCAAGTAATACTAGTCCTCAGGTGATACTAGTCCTCAGGTGACACTGCATTATAAATTAAATGTATTATTATTATTATTATTACTAGTCCTCAGGTAATACTAGTCCTCAGGTAATACTGGTCCTCAGGTAATACTAGTCCTCAGGTAATACTAGTCCTCAGGTAATACTAGTCCTCAGGTAATACTGGTCCTCAGGTAATCCTAGTCCTCAGGTAATACTAGTCCTCAGGTAATACTAGTCCTCAGGTAATACTGGTCCTCAGGTAATACTGGTCCTCAGGTGATACTGGTCCTCAGGTGATACTGGTCCTCAGGTAATACTAGTCCTCAGGTAATACTGGTCCTCAGGTAATACTGGTCCTCAGGTGATACTGGTCCTCAGGTAATACTGGTCCTCAGGTAATACTAGTCCTCAGGTAATACTAGTCATCAGGTAATACTGGTCCTCAGGTAATACTAGTCATCAGGTAATACTGGTCCTCAGGTAATACTAGTCCTCAGGTAATACTAGTCCTCAGGTAATACTAGACCTCAGGTAATACTGGTCCTCAGGTAATACTAGTCATCAGGTAATACTAGTCATCAGGTAATACTGGTCCTCAGGTAATACTAGTCCTCAGGTAACATCCTCAGGTAATACTAGTCATCAGATAATACTAGTCCTCAGGTAATACTGGTCCTCAGGTAATACTAGTCCTCAGGTAATACTAGTCCTCAGGTAATACTAGTCCTCAGGTAATACTAGTCGTCAGATAATACTAGTCCTCAGGTAATACTGGTCCTCAGGTAATACTAGTCCTCAGGTAATACTAGTCCTCAGGTAATACTAGTCCTCAGGTAATACTAGTCCTCAGGTAATACTAGTCCTCAGGTAATACTAGTCCTCAGGTAATACTAGTCCTCAGGTAATACTAGTCGTCAGTTGATAAGTTGTGAAGATATCCGGAACTGGATTTAAAAATATTTGACATATATTTGCAGTGTTACTTGTGGATACCTGAGTCCAGGTGACTGGACCGTACTTGTCAACATGATGTTATAGATATCTGCAGCTAGAGTTTTGACTAGTTTAAATGTAATTACAGATGTTAATAATAAAGATGGAGACTATTGATAACTGATCAAAGACCTTGCAATCGTTACCGCGCCGTGTTCTCAGGATTCCTCTCTCATTAGCCTTCGTGTTCGCGCATCGGAAAGTAAGACGCAATCATCCAGGTTTTAACACCAGACAGGTTTGATCCAGGTGTGGAGGTGTGACATTGGATCTTGGACTCCTCACAGCAGCAGGACCGGGTGGACCCGTTTCTTCTCTACCTGTCGGGGGGGCGGGGGTGTAATCTGCCTGATTCTGCTGTAGCGTGAGCCTGGTTTAAATTTCCCTCTGGTGGAAGAGCAACCAAGCGGACAGATATTCTAGTTATTAAAGAGCCATCGGCTGTAACGTTTAAAATAAATGAAATATCCAATCCTACGCCAATATTAGAGCAGAATCTGCCTCTACACAAACAAGTTGAGGGCGTTCAACGACCCGCTGCAGCCGGTTCTGTCCTCCGGGCCGCAGGCACCATTACTTGGATTTTTCTCCCTTTCTTTCTCTGTCAGTTGATTAATTATTGGAACAAGCTGTGAGGCTGAAAATCTGCCATTATTTTAGAAGCAAAGGGCAGTTTGAATAAAAATGCCAGTAATTGTCTCAGTTTAACGAGACGATTTTTCTCACTTTGCATAAATACTGTGCACAGTTTCCTGACCCCGGGGTTGGAAATGATTTGGAGTCTGCACCGTTTGTTAAAAACAGTCAGAGTTCCCGTCCCATCGCGGCTGATCGCAGATAGACTAAATGTCAGAGAGTGTGTCCCAGGAGGAGAGAAGTGGGGTTCAGAAGGAGTCGGAGCTTCCGGGAGAGTTCATCCCAGGTCTCGTCACTGGGATGGAAATGTCACTGATTGCATCTCTTCGCTAATAATGATTTCTAATGAATAATGAATGCTTTTTTTTTGGTTTTGGTTTGTTTTGTGGGATCTCATACAAACAGTTGGGGACATTTTTTCAACAAAAAAGTTAAGATTGGTTAAACAAAACATTTGAGGACACATGCGGTGAGAGAAGAGGAAGCAGAGGTGACATGTGACACTGTGACATCACAGCTGAATGTAAAAGGTGAATCTTTGAAAGCTGAATCAGAAGCAGCTGGACTTTTGTTTCTTCATGAAAGATGTTTACTGGTCCTGTTTGTTATATGACCCAGGGACAGCATGTTTATGCTAAAGAGAAGGGGGCCAAGGACGGGGCCCTGGGGTACACCACAGGTCAAAGGAGCCACAGGGGAAGAGGCAATAACCATTTTTTTTGTATTTCAGAGCATGTGAGGACTCGCTAAACACAATTACGTAACTTGATTAAAGCCCGTGAAGTTCTGGTAAGGGTCAAACAACTCTTCGAAAACATGATTTACCAAAACGGTTAAAAGTTTTTATTTTCGTAGTGACGGAAGTGAAGCTGGGCTAATCTAATTAAAATGTTATGGAAAATAAAACTATTTTCCATAAAAATTCAATTCTTCTTTCACGGTTTAAAAAACAATCTTTCTCCAAATAATTGTCTCTTCTTCTGGTAATTTCAGAGTGTCTGTGATTTAAAATCAAGAAGTGAAATAAAATATGCAAAGAAATCCTTTTTTCCCCAGTTTTGTCATTTCCTGGTGAGGACGTTGGAGGATCAAACCTTCAGTAGATGTTTGATACGTGGAGAGTCATTAGCTCACATATACAGTTGACCCTCAACCCCCACTCCCATCACTAATGGGGGTCGTTAGGGAAACGGTGGTCTTGATTATCTGCTGGGTCGTCGTGTGAGTCGTTGGTACAACATGGTTCCAGGGGGGAATGACGGTGAAAATGTCTGGGAAGAGATGGTCAGACTGCTGGATGTGGGTGATGGGAGGTCCTAGTGTAGACCCCCAGCCCTTTTCCGAGTCGGCCATTGAAGTTCAATGTAAACGTCTTTCACTCTCTGTCCAGAACAAAGTCGTTCTTTCTCCAGATGAATGTCGCAGGTGGCCTGAAGTTCTTGTGAAGTGGCTGTTTGGTGACCCTTAAGCACCGATCCGTGACCCCCCACTGGTTCTATAAGCATAAACCGCTCTGCTCATTGGGGCTTCTTAGCAGACTTGATGAATGCCTAGTTTGGGGAGTCATCCCAACTGGAGAGGTGAGAGGTCACCAGATCAGCGGTGATAGAAGAAGTCTGTGTTTAACTTTGAAGGGTCAGCATGAGCTGGATGGATGGGAATCTACACAAACAATAAACAATAAATGTGAGTCACCATTAAACAAACACTCTGCTGTCACACGGGGGGCCAGGACTGGATCCTGACCTGCAGTTAAACACACGCCGGTATGCGGTGTTGAACCTTGGGTTGATAATCCTCCCCGTAGGATCAGAGTGTTGATGTTCATTAAGTGAGTATTGACATCTGAATGCCAAAGCCAGGGGGCTGACGCTCATCGGGCCGGTTGGTCTGTTGTTCTTCTGGCTGCCCTGCAAGCCGGAGATTCTCATCCTGAAAAGCATCAAATGAAATCCCGCTGCCGTGGGAAAACCACTTTTGCCCTTAATTATTGTGCTCTGATTAGCTAACAGACTTGCTCACCATGTTGCGTCACACAGACTCTGATTTCTCTGCCGGCATTAATGTTAGCTTCTCCTTAATGTTCACCTCTGGGGCTATCCCATTGATTAAGGATTAAAATGTTATGTATTCCCACGATTTCTCCGCGAGCTGAAGGACTACCGACTTCTCGTTGCAGTGTCTTGCACGATGTTTGCTAGTTTGCATCACGGCTGGAGGTGGAGGTTGGCCGGCCGGTCGGAGCGCTGCCTCTCCAGGTTACCGCTTCCTTTGGTTGCCATGTGAGGCGTGTTCACATCTCCGCGTTGGGCCTTTTTGAAAAGAAAAATAGTCTCGTATTCAGTGGAAAGAGATTGCTGGGAGGGTCACCATCAGTCCAGGAAGCAGGTTTTTTTTACTCCTCACCCCGCCTGCCAAGAGTCGGCGAGCAGGTGTCTGCGCTTGGTCAGCACTTTTCCCCTTTTCTTTCCTCTTCTGAAGAAAGCAGTAACTAAGCAAATTCCAGATTAAATTGTAGAATTGCAGCGTATCAAAGCTAGCGGCGTGCCGATTCCTCAGCCAACAGGTGTCAGAGGGAAGAGGGATTACGGGGCATAAGCAGCAGGAACAGAGCCATGAATAACAATGGAACCGGTCCAAGGAGAGTCTTGGGAAGGTTTGTGATCTCAGCTTCTACTGTGTCATGACTGCCGGTGCCCATTACGCCGAGTAGTTCCACTATTACCAGGTTCAGCCTTTCACTTTTCTCACTCTTCTGTGAACCCATTGTTTATCCCTCACTCTAATTCTCTCCTCCTCTCTTTCATTCTTTTGCTCACGACCCCGTTTTCAGCCGGCGCTGGCTAACTGCTGCTCCTGAACGGAGAACTCCTGGGAGGAGTTTAAGGGGGTGCCAGCAACCCCCCCCCCCTCTTCTCTTCTCTTCCTGCTTCTGTCCATTTCGCGACTATCTGTTTTTACCGGCCTCATTGTTTAGAAACAGAGGGAACTAAAGTGTGGAGAGAGGCGGTGTGAATTAAAAAGTGTGACAGTGTTTGGACAGGCATCCTCTACTTTGTCTCTTTCTGTCCTGACCTCCTTCATCCCCCTCTCCGGTTTAGGTAACCTTTCCTCTCCGGCTTAGGTAATGCTTCCTCTACGATCTAGTCAACGCTTCCTTTCTGGTTTAGTCCAGGCTTTTTCTCCGGGTAGTTTGCTGGTGACCAAAAGGAAGAAGATTTTGCCGTCAGTGTGGGGAGGGGGGGTCAGGCTTTGATGTCTCAATGAAATGAAATTACGACAAGTAGAGCTTTGTGATCAATTGTAAAAAGATGGCGGCCCTGATTCAAACTGAATGTTACCATCATGGAGAGAATTTTCATCTAATTTCCAAGAAACAAGTATCAATACAAAATTTTCAGCAGAACCACCCAGTCCTCATGACAAATACTTCCCGTCCATCTATTTCTTCAGCTCCATTTGCTTTTATCCTTTTGTCCTCATATTGAGACACCGAAGGCCAGTTGCGCAGCACCTGCTGGGTCCTGTTACTCTGAAGAAGGCCGACCGCCAGGATGTTAGCAGGAGTGGGAAATAAAGAGCCGAAATAAATTGGTGAAAGTGACTGAACTGAACATTTGTTAATGCCTCCGTTTTTTCTTTCTGTTTCCATTGACAAAATAATATTTTTCTCCGCACCCGCGTCGCCGTGATTCTGTTCACTTATTTTATCCACAATGGCGTTTATGGCAAGTTGACCTTTTACCCGTTCTAGTGCTCTTAGTAATCAAAATAGTGACAAAGGTAGGACCACTATCCATGCGCTCAACTCTTAAATCGCACATCAGAGCTCCATGACGTAAATATTTCAACTACATTGTGTCGTTTGTTGAGAACAAAATGACGTAAGAACGCTGGATGGAAACTTAACATCACAAACGCGTCGAGGACTGGACTCTAAATGGTTTCCATTTCGTCACAAGTCAAAATGTGTCCGTGGTGACCTTGACCTCCAAGCGCCCGTCTGCACTCCAGACAACATCTGGACCCACTGCTGATGAGATGGCAGATGGTGTCATGGGGATTTCCTCCCAGACTTGGATCAGGGCAAGTGAGGTCATTCTGCAGGACTCTGGCAGTGACCCGCCTGTTCCTCCTCACACCAAGGAGCAGATACTGGTCCTGCTGCTGGGTTGTTGTCCTTCTACGGTTCTGTCCAGCTCACCTGGGATCTCCTCCACACTGCTGAGAATGTTCTTGCAGACACAGCAAACCCTTTAACAGCAGCCCATATGGATGTCCCGTCCTGGAGGAGCCGGACTAGCTGGTCCGACTGCAGGTACCACATTATGGTACCAGTAGAGACAAAGATTCTAGAAAAAAGCAGAACTAGAGAAAAATCAACCAGGAAAGATGAGGAGAGAGAAAAGGTTCTGTGGCCACCACCTTTTTTGGGGGTTGTTTCAGCTGTTGCCTCTCCGGTCCACCTGGTGGCGTTTGCATCAGAACCAAAGCAGCTGAAACTGATTGAGTCGCCCCTACTTCCAGGTCCGGATCCCAGACTGTGACCATGATTAAGCGTTCCCCTTCATTCTATCGATCAGTGCGTCTTAAAGTTCTTCTCAGTGCATTGTGTTCCAGGTTCTTCGGCGCTGCCCGCCACAGAAATGCGAGGGAAGAAGGGAAAGGGGAAAGCTGTACGTTACAACCCGTAATGTTGTAATATTACTAGGACTATTCAAGATGGAGCGGCTTGAACACCGCTTCATCTGGAACATTTCTTACAAGGATAAATTGATATTGACCCCAAATGTATAAAGATACCAGGAAACGTTATCTACAGGTTTCCACAGAAGCGGGTTCTTTCCCCGAGGACGGTTAGAGATGACTGCAGGCTCTGGGCCGTACAACAATAGGCATAAATACCCTCACCTCTTATTCAATAGCTCATCCTTCCGCCGCTTTGTGGCCTCCCGCCACCATACTCGGTTCTCCTTGTAGAACAGATCCACGACAAAGAAAACACGACACGTCTTTCAGCTGGAAAGAACAGAAGAGCAGCAACCATTCTGAAATGACATTTGAGTTGGGCGATCAGACGAAACTCAGCCACTCTGGCGTCGACAAGAACCGAATACGAGCCACTTCATGAAAGCTAAGAGTTATTGCTATGCTGACGTAACGGACTGCATTAACAGGGACAGAGTTCTGATTTCACTGTACAGTCTGAGGTACCATGATGTCAAAATGCCTCTAGAGGCAGTAGTCTTCCTGTATTTCATCATTCTGTTCTGGGTTTGTCAGTCGACTATCAGCCTCATGGTTCTGCTCAGCTCCAGAACCTGCTCTGGTTCTTCTTCCCGTGATTGGTTGGAAAGCCAGGTTGATTTAAAAAAAAGAAGAAGAAATAAACAAATCAATTTCCTGGCCTGACAGAGGTGTGAGCGTTATAAAGTACGGGCCTTTGTCCGCTGTCTCCACGGCGCGCCTGTATTGTTATTCTCCAAGTCACTTTCTTTACAAACCGTCGAGCTGGAGATATTCTTAGCCTCGGAAGGAAGAGAGCCATTTATTCCAGGCTTTCACTTTTTAACATCCTGCCAGCTGACACATTATTGGACTTTCATTAGCCCCCCCCCCGCTTGACTTTTGTGTTTGACCACAAAATACTTACCAGCGCCACCTTATCTGAGTCTCATAACCCCGGACAAAGCAATAAAGCATGAAGAGACTCTTTCTGGACCGCGCGAGGCGCCGCTGCACCTCAATGAAGTCATGCAAATGGATTTGGCAAAGAATAGAGCGAGCATCGATTTATCTCTGCGCTCCGCTCCATAAATAACCGTCCTGCTCCGTGAAGCCCGGATTCTGTTAGCAACAGGTTGTTAAGGGCCGGCAGGGAGAGACATGTTGATGAAATGTTCACATGAAACACGAAACCGGGTTAACGATGAGGATTTGACCGCTTCCGACGGTTTGTCTCTCCTCTCACCTCTCTTACACCTTACTCAATAACATCTTTCTCTCGCTGCGTGTTTTTCTGCGCTGCTATTTGTCCATCGCCATCACCCTGACAGTGTTGTTTCACATTTGCATAACGCAAGCCAACATTTCTCCTCCTCCCCACCCCGCTCACAAGCGACTACTGTTCCCCCCGCAGCTCCTTCCTATGCCAGTCACACACACATTAAAGGAGAGTACCGCTGTCATTCAGACTAACAGCCCATTTACCGCCGTCCCGGTCCCAAGTGCTTCTTCCCCGCTCATTCACAAATGCTTGCCACATTTAACTCTTTCAATTTTCTAATTTTTTTTTGTTGTAAACATTCGAGCTCCGTGGTGATTTGAAACCTGGCCGGACCTGCTCGGCCGTCCTGGTGAGTGTGTCACGCTGTCCCGGCGGAGACGGTCATGTCCTCCGGCGGGGCTGTCAGGTGACTGACATGAGCAGACTAATGAGAGAGTCTTGATAGGGCTTTAACAGGAGGACACGTCTTCCTGCCTGCCTTCAGTCAGAGACATTGATTTAGCCGCAGCAGTGACAGGCGGATGTCTGCCCTGACATGAGAATGATGACACTCGGGTCCCTCCAACAACAAAGTCGAGGAACTTTAACAAAACTTGGGTCAACATTCTCGGTACAAGTGTAATCTTTTTATTATTAACAGTTGTGCGTGAGTTTGACTGTGGACTATAGAGACATTTGGCTAAACTGACATTATTCATTCTTTTTTCCCATAATCTGTCTGTTTTTCTGTCTCCCTGATGTGGGGGACAGGGAATCCAAGATTTTTTAAAATTTCCATCAACAGTGTGAGAACAAACCGTAATCCTAAACCTAACACTTAACCCTAACCCCTAGTCTAACTCCCCAAAATCTAAACCCTAACCTTAATCCCTAAACCCTAACCCATAAAACAAAGCTTAACCCCTAAACCTCTAAACCTAACCCCTAAACCCTAACCACTAACTGTAATCCCTAAACCCTAACCCATAAGACAAAGCTTAACCCCTAAACTCCTAAACCTAACCCCTAAAACCGAACCACTAACCGTAATCCCTAAACCCTAACCCATAAGACAAAGCTTAACCCCTAAACCCCTAAACCTAACCCCTCAACTCTGACCCCTAACCTTAATCCATAATGCTAACCCATAAACCAAAGCTTAACCCCCTAAGCCTAACCCCTAAACCCTAACGCTGGTTTCTGATGTGCTTCTGTATATCCTGTCAAAAACATTAACATATGATGATCTTGTTGAGTTTCCAACAGCTCAAATAATGAGCAGAGCAGAAAATACAAAAATTTGACCAGGAAATATTCAAATATTATTCAAATATTATTCACTGGGACCAGATTTACAACCTGAGGTGGAAACTGAGCCAAACAACCTCTTGACTCGCCTGACCCTGGAAATGACCCAGGAGTATCTGTATACTCTATGTAAAATGACATACTTGTACATTCTAGTCACCTTTGATTTGTTTGGTTGAGCTCATTTGAGTATTTCTGAATAATGTGTGCTACCTTAATGAGCCTGTTTATAATCTCACCCGGGGACAGCATGTATAAGCTAAAGAGTATGGGACCAAGGACGGAGCCCTGGGGGACACCATATGCAGAGGAGGCATTAACCATGACTACTGAGAAAAGTACTATTTGGCTTATTAAAGCATGTGAGGACCTGGTCCAACCAAAAAATAGTTTTCTAAAAACATGCTTTACCAAAGATTTGAGCTACTATAATTTAAATGGACTATTTTTAATGAATGTATTTTTCATTAGCCTATTTTTTCGTGGTGAGGACATGAAAGGGATAAGTTCTGCCCCTTTATCCAAATCTGTACCCAACTGTAAACCGGTCCACTCTGACCCAGCCTCCATCCTCCCATCAGAACTCGTGGAATCTATTCTGTAGTTTTGTTCAATCTGTCTGACCAACCCTCTGATAATTGGGTACTTATATCCTGTAAAAGTCAGGTATCCTCATCACCGCTGCTGTGTCTGCCGCCACTGCAGACTGGTAATATTGACGCTAAAACTATTTCCCGGATGATGTCACCTTAGTGTGAGGAGGAACTGGATTCATTTTGGGAAAGGTTTATTGTAAGGATTTCTCAAACGTTGGTCCGATTTACTCCAGACTGTGACGTATGACTCAACTCGTTAAGATCCATCTCAAATATCTCATATTTTACACTATTAAGTCATATTTTACTCACTAGGAGGAGCTTTTAACCAAAAAACTATGTTTTTGGATTGAAATTTCTCAGTGTTTTAGTACAAATTAGTATATATGACTCAACTCAGGGAGATCCATCTCAAATATCTCATATTTTATACTATTAATTCATATTTTACTCACTAGGAGGAGCTCTTTTGAAAAAAACAACAATTATTTCAACTGTTTTCGGACATAACTTTTTCACAGTTTTAGTCCAAATTGGTGCATTTCCTATTTTAGTCACTAGGAGGAGCTATTTAACCAAAGAAAACTCTGTTTTTGGACATAACTTCCTCACCGTTTTGTCCAGATTTAGTGCATATGACTCACTTGTGGAGCTCCATCTTGTTTATATACATTTTTATTCTAATGGTTCATATTTTACCCACTAGAAGGCGCTGCAGAGAGGGGTAACTCGGGATAAAGCCTTGTTGTTGGGGATGACAGCGTAGGCATGAAACAGTCCGTGTTCTCTGGAATGGGGTGGATGTGTTCGATATCTGTGAATCGTTGAACTACCTATCAGTGAGCTCGCACCCAAACCGGACAACCGCAGATGTTGGTACCACACTCCCCCACCACCACCACCACCACACACACACCCACACCCCATCCTGATTATTTGCCCCTGCATCCCTCACTTCATCAGCTGTTGATTGAAGGATTTGGATTCATGACAGCTGCTGCACAGTAGTCTGTCTTCCGTCTTCCGTCTCTATCTCGATGCCCACCTCCCCCCCCCCTCTCCCGGCGTCATGACCTTCACGTCCCTAATGGAAAGCCACTACTTCTCACACAAATCAAAAATGGACTTTTTGTCGACACAAAAGCCCGGCGTTCTCCTGACACGAATCTGTTTAGTATTCCCGAC
The DNA here is from genome assembly GCA_037951165.1 of Lophius americanus. Lineage (NCBI taxonomy): Eukaryota > Metazoa > Chordata > Actinopteri > Lophiiformes > Lophiidae > Lophius > Lophius americanus. Next base: position 835,226 of record JBBDHG010000170.1, read on the forward strand.
ATCCGCTCTTTGATGAACCGTCGAAGGACGCTTTCATTTGCGTGATGGAATTACAGAATCCTTTCAAAGGTGTGATATTCAATTTCCTTCTTTAATAGTTTATCATTGTCAAATGACTTGAGATATTGCCTGGCGCTTTTCTTCGGGCCTCGTGGGCTTCTTCTCCTCACTGCTCATTTCATTATTTCTCCTCCCTGCTGCTTTCGATCTGCGCTCCCACCTGCAGCTCAGCAAGAAGTGTGTTTGGCCATTCCTTCATATAATAAGCCAGTATCCAATCCAAGTCCTCCTCCGCTGGACCAAATGAAAGTGCAAAGCAGATTAGTGAGTTTGCTGCTTGTAAATAGCTCCCACAGAACATCTGTCATCCTTTTAACGACCGACTGGCACAGTGAGGCTCGGGGTCGGCGTGGCGTTCAGATATTCCTGCAGATATGTTACCAAATAAGTTTATTTACTCTGCTCTGCGCTGACGGATGACGTAGGAGCCGCTGGAATGTGTCTCCGTAATTTAATCATTCTAGGAGTTTTGCAGAACCCTGATGGTACGGCGTTTCACTGGAGAAGGAAGAGCGAGGGAGGGAGGAGGAGATGTCACGGAGAGCTCCTTCTGTGAGGAAGCTCATTTATGCTCCATGGTGAAGACGTAGCCCCTCCCCCTTCCTCGGACTTTGCTTTGTTTTCTCACGGACATCATCAAAACAAAACACTACAAACACTCAAAAGCAAAAAGTAAATAAAACTCCACCCACACGTCACGGTGACTTTGACTTTAGCTGTCAAAACTTCAGACTCTTCATCGCCATCTTCTGAAAGCATTGAGGCCATTTTTGCTAGTTTGTAGAAGTGTGGATGAGAATTTGAAGGTCCAGTGTTTGGGATTAAGCTCCAGATTACAAACTGTGGAATACACGCCAGCTACTCCTCCCAATCCAAGCGGGTAGGAGAATCTACGGCGGCCTTCAAGCATCAAGAATGATGCCATCGACCACAACTGCGTCCAGTACCCTGTCAAGTGACGAGGTTCCTTTTAAATAGATTTATTCTCTAAAACTGCAGGTCGAAGCTTCGAGATTAGATTACAATGTTATTATTTGTTTTGGTATTGTGTTTCATTGCTAGCAGGTTAGCATGAATGAGCATGAAGAGCTCATTCTGAGCTAGCAAAGAGATACTAGTCTTGTTATCAGGTTATTATACATTTATAAATCAATATTTGTTGATTTTTATATTCCATTTATTCCTTTAAAGGACACATGGAAGCAAGAAGGTCCAGGAGATCTTCTCTCCCTTCCTGCTGAAGGGCGGAGGACCTAAAACCCTCATAATATTCTAATGTTGAATTAAATTAATTAACGACTTGACGACATTGTTTACTTTCTGCCTTCAATGTAGGCGGACCTCACGCCCTAAAAACAAACAAAAACTCCACAAACCTTTCCATCATGAGTTTAATATAAGGCCAATCTTATTTTTACAAATTCAAAAGGCCGGCCTTGTGTTCTGGATCCAGACGGTCCGCACTGCCAGTTACTGACCCGAGGCTAGAATCTGTTATTAGGATACACTCAACCTCACCAAAACAAATGATCATTTCCTCTTCTCTGCTCTTCTCTTCTCTGCTCTTCTCTTCTCTTCTCTGCTCTGCTCTGCTCTTCTCTGCTCCTCTCTGGTCTTCTCTTCTCTTCTCTGCTCTTCTCTTCTCTTCTCTTCTCTGCTCTGCTCTGCTCTTCTCTGCTCCTCTCCTCTCCTCTGTGTGAAAGAGCTTGGGGGGATTAAATAACCCACATGTTAAAAGCAGAACATTCATTAATAACTTGCAGCTCTCTTCAGAGGCGCAGAAAAAAATCATTTCCAGAAGACAACTGTCGCGGCGGCAGACGGCTGAACTGAGCCTTCCACACTCCTGGGAGGGAATGTTGGAGAGGATTATGTTTAACAGACTTTTTCATTCGAATTTTGCTCAACTTTTAATGGTCTGATTAAAAGTTAAAGAATTGTCAGTGTCTCAATGTTTTCATCTTCGATCAATGACTGACCTTCATCTAACTTAAAAGTAGCAAGTTAACCAACATGGAAAAAGACGAATTACAGAGTTCCACTGAGAAAACCTCCATCTGTCCGTCCATCAATCCCTCCCTCATCATTGCATCCATCCATCCATACGTCATTCCATCCAACCATCCGTCCATCATTCCATCCATCATCATCCATTCGGTCATCCATGAATCCATCCATCCATCAATCCCTCCCTCCATCATTGCATCCATCCATCCATACATCATTCCTTCCATCATCATCCATCCGGTCATCCATGCATCCATCCATCCATCAAGCCCTCCCTCCCTCCATCATTGCATCCATCCATCCATCCATGCAGGCATCCATTCATCATTCCACCCACACATCCATCCATCCATTCACCCACCCCTACCTCCCTCCCTCCCTCCCTCTATCCATCATTGCATCCATCCATCCATCATTCCATTCATCCATCTATCCATCCATCCATGCATGCATGCATCCATCCATCCAGTCATCCATCCATCCATCATCCAGTCATCCATCCATCCAGTCATGCATGCATCCATCCGTTCTTCCCCTGCTTATCGTGTTAATGGATGTACAGATTGGAACCGATCCAGTGGGGCACCAGAACAGGTCCAGAAGCTGCACTCTGTCAGTCACAGGACCCAAATATTGGAGAATGAAATAGAACAGGCATCAATACTTTATACACTACTTGTCATGATAGAGCCTGAAACAAAATTCTAAGTCTTTACTGAGTTTTTTTAGATTCTAACCTTTTCATGCCGAGGCAGTTCCAGGGCTGGTTCAGAGTCAGAACCAGTAACTTTGCATTTCCACAGCCAAAATAACGGACAGGAGAGACAAAAAATAAAGTAAGGATAATATTTATTTGTAGAGATAAGATTATGAGGTCTTAGTTTTTACAGGGAGGGTCTGTAGTTGAGCTGCTTCTGCCTCGAGCAGCAGAAGATGAATCCGCCTATGGAGTCCAGACACTGGTGATGGTGGCGGCGGCTGATGACTCTGTGCAGGCTGATAAGCTGATTGACTGATGAGGCTGATGATGATGGTGAAGAAGATGATACTGCGAAGGCCGGCGGAGATGAAGAGGTTGAGGGACACTCGTAATAGCAGCATTAACTCGCAGGAGGCAGAGACAGAGAATCATATTTAATAAGACAGAAACAAGATGATCGGTTAATAATATAGGAGAGACGCTGTGCTCCTAGATGGATGTGAACAGCTGAAGAGAACAGCTGAAGAGAACAGCTGATATCTCGGTTGACTCCTACTGACAGTGACAGCAACCGTTGAATGAACTACAACAAAGGCATGAAACCGCCGAAGAGGATCGGGGTGATTATAGCGATATTCTATCAAGACATGACAAAAGTGTGGATATGATGAAGAAAAAACTCTGGGCCCTATTGTTGTTGTTGTTGTTGTTGTGTTCAATGGCCTCAAAGACGAACAATGGGAATCCTTCCCTTGACTTGGGGGCCTTCCCTTTACTTACTTACATTATGACATGATCTTTATTGCTAGCATATGGATGTATCAGTTCATACAACGGCAGACATCAAAGTCATGTAGTGGCTCTAGTGCCTCTGCGATTAAATCAGCACCCACTTCCCAGAAACGCCACAGGACGCCGTTTTAAACAGTGCAACAGTTTATTTTCTGAATAGTTTCAGTATGAAATAATTGTAGGTTCCATAACGATGGAATAGTGATGCCATCTGTCTGAAGATTGGTTCCATGTTGACCTGGCTCTGGAGTTTCGTCCGCCTCTGGCCGCCGAGTCTTCTGGGAAACCAGAGGCTGCCTGGTGATCCAGACACCCTGGTTTCATTAACTCTGCTGTCATGTCTACATTAAGCACTGAATTAACCAGTAAACTCATACTTTTGTCTGCTGTTGCTGTTTGCTGGTCTGATGAAAACGGAGAGCGTTCCAACTGTCTCCACACCAACAATAATAGCGTTGGGGTGAAAGACTGCGAGGAGAAAAGGGTCTGGTTCCACTTAAAAAGCAACAATGAGCCGTGGTGAAGGAATTGTATTATTTGTTCATTATGGCGTGTTTCAAGTTCTTCTCAGCTCTCTAAATGGAAAGTCCCGGATTGAGCTGCGTTTATTTGTCGTCCATAAATCAGATCCACTGGTTTCAGTGGTAGGAGGAGCTGAAAAGAGTATTCCAGTCCAACGGCAAAGAAGCGGTTCCGTCTGGGTTGAATGTTTTCTGATGGACAGTAGACCCCCGACAGCAAGGGTATATCCCCTGAAAGTCCCCAAACACGTTTTTTGGACAAAACTATCAATCAGGGTAACCCGGTGGGTCACACCTCTGACTTTGGGCCAGGAGACTTGGATTTGAATTCCAGTCAAATGATGGCGTGGCAGAAATCCAGCGAGGACTCTCAGTGCTACCACCCTACCCAGCCACACCTATTGTCTGTCCCAAGCCCGGTTAAGTGTGAGGGTTGTGTCGGGAAGGGCATCCGACGTAACAACCAACGGCAAATCAATATGTGGAACTAGAAGATCCGCTATGGAGAAAAAAAAAAAAAAAACGGTCAGTCGCCGAAAGGAGATGCTCTGCAATCGAAGTGCTTTTATGTCGGTGGGGCGACGGCGGCTCAGCTGGTAGAGTCAGTGGTTCAATCCCTGGCCACTGTAGTCCACATGTTGAAGTGTCCTTTAGCAAGATACTGAACCCCAAGTTGCTCCCAATGGCTGTTCCACTGGTGCGTGAACGATGGCGTGAATGGTTAGTGATCATGATGAGCAGGTGGAGCCTTACATGGCAGCCTCTGTGTGAATGTTAGTGTGAATGGCTGAATGCTGACTCGTGTTGTAAAAGCGCTTTAAGTAGCCAAGCAGACTAGAAAAACACTGTAAAAGTACACAAGTTGTATTTATGTACAACCCAGGAGATTGGGGTCTTGCGTTCCCCTCTTATGATGACTGCTGTCAGCAGGTGAAGAACTGGTGGCTCCGTCTATGAGTCTGAGTGAGCCAGTAGCCCTCCTCCTCCTCCTCCTCCTCCTCCTCCTCCTCCTCCTCTCAGTGTTTATGCTTATGTTCACAATACTCCATTAACTCCGGCTGGAAGGAGAGAAAATGACTTTTGTGCTCAGGCCTCGACCAATAACCCCCTTAACCCCCCTCCCCCATCGCCCCAGATTCCATTTCCAGGCTCATATAAACGTGAGGATGATTAACTAATCATGGAAGCATCTGAGGATGGAAGCAAAATGTTTCAACCGCTCGCCGTTCCCGCCTAGCGAGCGTCCTGAGGGATTGCGACTGGGCGCCACGTCTCCTGACTGGACGCAGAGAAACCGCCGCTAATGAGATGTGCTCTGTTCTTTCATGTGTGTCCTCTCCTCTTCCTCGCACGCCGTTTCTCCCGGCTGTTTGTGTGCTGGGGCTTTAAGCCGGGATGTTTCTGACTGCTAACGCACAAAGGGACGGCGTCCGAACCACGGAGTTAAATAGGTTTGGAATGGAATGAGGCGTTTTCTCCTCGATGAAAGGCAGCGTGAGGGGGAGCGCGCTAACGAGCCGTTTCAGAACATCACTCGCTCCTCACGCTCATCAGCAGCGTGAAACCCCTCGCCAGAGGGGACGGGGGACGGAGCGAGGCCAGAGCGAGAGAAGGTTGATCGTCAGAGCTGGAAGCTAAAGCCCAGCTCAAATAAACACAATCAACAAACGGCCGAAGCGATTGATGACTTCTGCAAACAAACAACAAACGACATCCCTTTCCTCCGCCGGAGATCACGTTCCCTGCTTTTCTGCTCGTTAGCGTATGTCAGTCGGAACGAGGCGGAAGTTTGTAATGAGGCTTCTCATCTGAGATAAAAGTGCATGTGTGTAGATTAAATAGAATTCTTCTTCTACAAATAATCTTTTGTGCCGTTTTACAGGCTTTTTAAAGCTCGCCATGTGTTTTTTTTTCTCTTCTTTTAATTGATTTCACATCTCTCACCGCCATTATCTCATTATCCCACGTCTTTATAACACGCTACAAAAACAATGAACGTGCGAAGCCATGAAACCGTCCCTGGTTGTGCTTCCAAGGAAGCATCGGTTTGGGACGCCGCCAAACGCCAACCTGCGCCGCAAATATTCAAAATGATCATTTTCACAGCTTTCCCTCTCTTGTCTCTTGTCCTCTGGGTGTTTCTTTTTTCTCTGACGACGGAGCTCGAATGTGTCGCGTTCTGCCGCCAACTGAAGGAGAGGAGGAGTTAATTGTCTCCTGCGGGTTCTGGTCCCTCAAAGAGGCTTTTTAAAAACCAAACTCACGGGAATGAAAAGCTCGACTGCCGATCTGATATTAAACCAGACGCACGGCGTGTTTCAGAAGAAAGTTTGAAGGACTGAAGTTTTCTTTAAGCGTAATTAAAGCCCTTAAAACTTAACAATGTTTGTTTTCTTCCTTCGGCGAACCTTGTTTGCGTTCCCGACCGTTTCCGCGGGAGCCTTCCTGAACTGTGGAGCCGAGACACGATTAACCGCATTAATCTCTGCTCACCTGACACACAGCGATTACGCTGTAAAGGATTGCTGCGGTGAAAGAAAAGCCTGATGTATCGGCGCCGTAGTCCGCTCAGCAAACATTATCACGGCGGCGGCGTGATGAATTTCCGCCGTCGCCTCTGAAAATGAAAATGGACTGCGCCTAAACTCTGTATTCTAATCGTCGCACCGGGCCCAGCTTTGCTCCATTGCAATTCCTGAGCATTCATGCAGGCATGATGGGTAAAAAACCAGCTCCTGAGGTGGGTTCTGGATTCAGACCGGGAACCGGACTCTGTTCAGAACTTTACTGCCTGAACCGTCACCCCGTTCCTGTTTATACCTGGGTTGGTGCTCGGTGACAGCTCTGAACCCTCCCTGGTGGGCGTCGTCCCGTCTTCAACCCTTCGCCGTTTCCTCGCCCTCCTTCGCTTGGCTCTCGTGTGATATTCCCAGACTGTGACCGTTGGTGCGTTGAGGTCTGCCGATGGAGGGCGAGCACACGTGTGGAGTATTCCTCACACGCACCCGCTATGATCCCCGTCTGTCCTCCCGGCCTACTGGAGCACAGACAGAACCTCCAGTCACGGTCACTTCCTGCTGGAATCACAGCAGCTAAGACGTCACCCGGGTCATCACTCCTGACAACTCCTCTTTTCTCCAGACACTAAGGTGTGACTTTACTACGTTCTACCGTTCTACCCATCATCGTTCCTGTTTGTGATTCTTCTTCTTTCATCTCTTACCTTTCACGGTCGCCGCAGGGGATCATCTGGGTCCATCCATAGTTAGCGCTGGTACCTTTCTGGCTAACAGTACCAGTGACAAGATGTACGAAAACGCTCCTCATTCATCCTACAAGTCCAACCGTTAGTAGAGGGAAATCAGCTGACGGGGGATGGGGGGGGGGTCTCTGGGGTGCAGCTGGCTATCGAGGTCGTGGTCCAGCTGAAAGCCCAATTAAGTGGTTCTGACTGACGCCAGCTGCTTCACACTCAGCCGCTCCGGAGGTTCTGAAGCCAACAGAACCACATCATCTGCAAACACTACGGCAGCCGGATTCATAATATTTGCAGTAAACAATAGATTATTTACAATCTTTTCCTTGTTGTAGAACATAGGATAAGAGACGGTAAACCCGTGGAGTGGGCACAGATAACTCTGGGCTGAAGGTTGAGAGCTTCACCAGCAGGTTGTTGGATCTGAAGTTAATTTAGAAAAGAATAATGTGTTGAATGTTAGCGTGAAACATTTCCGAGTTGATTTCCACTCAAAGGAGTGTCGTCGTCACATTTTCTGAATGGACTGGCTGTCGGTGGGTTTAATACGACTCACGGGAGATGTCATGAAAACTCCACCCACACAGAAACGGAGATGGAAGCTAGTAACGGACTTCTCAGCCCGCTTTGAGTTAAGAATTCATGCAGTAACCACTGTTCTCTGAGTGGAGAGACCATCCCTCTACACCGGTGCGTCACTTCCACGTCCGGGGATTTATGGCACGACAGGCCGGATGAAAATGAAAGAAGATGAAATAATAAAAAATAAAAAAAAAACAGTACACAACTAAAAAAACTAGACTAAAGTACACGAAAAATACCTAGTTATAAATATTATATTCCATCTATTCAAGAATATACCACTAAATACCCCCTTAATCTGACACACCGAACCCTCAATACTTAAATTCCAATTTAATATCATAAAACATAAAATCCATGGAAATGTTAGAAATCTGGGAAAAACCATGTTAAGTGTTAAAAATAGGTGTTTAGATGCCTGAAAAAACAATATTCCACATTGATGGTGTCTAAAATGGATTTAAGAGCGTTTAAATATAAAGTCCAGCTTTTACTCCGACTCCGTGAGAGTTGTGTTATAAATTAAATGTATTATTATTATTATTATTATTAATGTATAGTTTTGATTGATTTTGAATTTTTCCCATCGTGACTAGAAATAGAAAAAAAAACCGTTCTGGGAGCTGATGTCGCCATACAGGGTCGGTCGATTGCAGCATTCCTCCTCCTCTTCCTCCATCTCGCACGGTTCTGGTTGGCTCGTTTGGTGATGGACAATGAGGAAGGGCCCGTTTCCCAATCTACCAGCGCAGATGGATAAATTCTGAGCTGGAACCCGTCACCTCTCAGCAGAACCCCACTAAGTGGTAGCCGCTGACATTTGCTGCCACAGATTGCTTATTGAATTAAATTAGCCTTTACATGCCGAGTCTCCAGTTTCGGGCGTCTGACTAGTTTGACCTCTAGCCGAGTGTCGGGACACGCTCGGCCGATCGTGAAGCGGACCGGACGGGCCCGGCAGAATCTAACAGCTGAGAGTGATTTAAAGCCCTTTCTGAGGAGAATTCGCTGCTTGGTCTGCGCCGGAGCGGAACTAAACAGCCTGATGGAGATGAAGAAGTCCAACTGAGGGTGTCATTTGCATTCAGAATAAATTACCGCGTTTGAAACCGAGTGGGAGAAAAAGAGTCAGAACTAAAAAAACGGGCCCATTTTTGGATTTTATTATTTTTTGGGCGTGTAGAATAACTGTAAAACCTTTGATGTAAAACTTGACGTGTTTCCTTCTGCTCTACATTCAGGCGCCGCGGAAGTTTTCCGTATAAAATTACAGTAAAAAAAAAAAGAAAGAATAAATGGCAACAGTTAAAGAACGTAAAATTTAAATTTCCAGAGGATCATCTTCAATAAAGAAACATATAATAATACAAACATTCGGTGAGATTGACGTAAAAACAGCATAATGTCATAAGCTAGTAGAGTTACCGTAAAAGTATTAAATTAAAGAGGAAGTTCTCTCCAGTGTTTTAATGGACAAACTGTTTTTAATGGAAAAACAGTTTTTAATGGAAACAGTGTTTCCTTTTAAAAGTTCCCCTAAATGAGTAAAATAGGAACTATTAAAACACGGAGATTGTTCCTGGACTGGAGGAACAATCTCCTCCAGTCCATTTGTACGCTTCAAATTAAGACTAAATGGTTCCAACGGTTAGAGGAAATAAAGTTGGTTTAGCCCTATTTGTATATATAATAATGTTGTTTTAAGGGTAGAATTAAATTAATTTACTGTTATTTTATGCCATTAAATATATAACAGGTTAACATATTAGCGTTTTTTCATGTTAATTTACCGTAATGTCTTGAACACGGGCACAAAAAACATTCTTTATTTATTTAATTTATGGTAATTTATCTCTATTTTTATATGATTTTAAGTTGACCTTCTGGACTTTTTTTTCTGTAGTTTTTTTAAACACACAAAAAGCTCCCCGACCCAGAAAAAAGACACAAAATGCCCAATAAATCCCCTCTAAGCAGCAGCAACGGAGAGCAGCTGCTTACTAATCCGTTAAATTATGGGATGTTACTAAAACCGACACCAGCTCTGAGATTGAAGGAGGTCCAGATCTGATTAATGAGATATTTGGGACTCAAGACTGTCCCACACAGGGACAGATGGCATCATGTGACACACACGTCTACACAGACACACACTCACGCTTTAACTTAAGTTCAATTGTGTTCACTGTCAAACCCCAAAACGTTTACATATGTGTGTTTTAGTGTATGTGTGTGTGTGTGTACATGGTTATGGTTAAGTATGTGTATGTGTGTGTGTGTGTGTGTACATGGTTATGGTTAAGTGTGTGTGTGTGTGTGTGTGTACATGGTTATGGTTAAGTATGTGTATGTGTGTGTGTGTGTGTGTACATGGTTATGGTTAAGTGTGTGTGTGTGTGTGTGTGTGTGTGCGTGTGTCCTTCGTGTCAGCTGTGAACTCATTTGCATATGTCCGTGTGTCCGTCCGTCTGTCCTCGGTCTGACCGTGAGTCGGGGTGTTTGTCATGCAGCATCATGTCGGGTCGGTGTGTGTTCTGGTTCTCCTGAGGTTACTACCTCCATCACATTTATACATGCCAGAGCTACGGCACCGGTACCGGTACCGGCACCGTCGGGCTGCTGGCCGGTCCGTCGCCCCTCTCCCTGTCATTCTGTCATTTCATTTCCTCTTCAATCGTCTGGCTGACTTTCTTCATCCTCCACACGTCCTTCATCTTTGCTCTCCTCCCTTCATGCGCCTCCTCCCCTCTTCTCTCTAACCCAACTCCTCCTCCTGGGCCTGTGTTTATCATTCCTCCTCCTCTCCCCTCTTCTCTTCTCTCCTACTTGGAATGCATCTCTTCCCTCTTCATTTTCTTTATTATTCTTCTACCTTCCTCTCACCCCTCCTCCTCCTCATTGGCCTCTTATCCTTTATTTGCCATTCCTCACCTCTCCTCTCTTCTTCCCGGGATTTTCTCCTTCTGTTGCCAATCATCTTCCTCCGTCATGCTCTCACTGAGCTCCTCTCACGCTGGCGGTTAGCTCCTTCATCACCTCAGGCCTCCCTCTGCGGCTCTCCTTCTGAACCCTTCCACACATTCCTCTTCTCTCCGAAACCTCCACGGTCCATGAGTCCAGAGAATTTGTAGAACATTTACTCACTCACTTTTTTTCATCATATCATATTTGTCTCTTGTTGGATCGGTAACTGATCCTCTTCGACCAGGAGAACCCTCTTCTCTCTCCCCTCTTCATCTTCCTCTGTGCCACCCTCTGTCAGCACATCCATAAACCTCCTCTGTGGTCTTCTGAGCAGTACTTCCTGTCTGATTCCAGCTGAAACCTTTAATACGGACTAATTACTGCGTTTAAACACCTGTTTTCTTCATTTCTGGAACTTTTCTACAATCCGGAATCCAGAATTCTTCTGGATTATTTCCTCTTGTTTATTTCACTTTTACAGACGGGCAGTGTTCGTGTCCTGCTGTCATTCATGTGTGTTTCCACACACAGACATTTCAAACTATTAAATAATTCTTTCTGTTTACTATTATGAAGTGAATAAGTAGATTATTTTTTTTCTGATTACGTCGTTCCTGTTTGTTTCTGTTGATAAATGCTACCGGATGGATATAAGAAATAGCATTTTAAAATGTTTTCTTTCTTTCATTACCTCCGGTAACATGAAACAGAAGGTGCCCTCCATAACACGACGACAGGAAATGGAGGGTTTAAAGGGACAGTTCACCCCGCATTAAAAAGAAAGACTAAAAAAAAATGGATCCATTGGGATTTTTTTTTTGGTGTGAATTATAGAATTTTGGAGAAGTCCATATGGCCTTGTAATCTTTGGAATACAATGCTGTGTCCATTCACTCATTCATTCATTCATTCATTCATTCATGGGGGCTGGAGCCTATGCCAGCTGACATTGAGTAAGAGTGCCAGGAGTTCACCCCAGCAAAAAGAACATTCATGCTCACATCCACACGTACCTGGATGTTTGGACGTGGGTCTAAGATTCACCACTTCACCTCCTCAAACTCCACACCGAAAGGTCACATGTTCAACGAGCCTCATCACCTCGGGTCGGTCCATCCGGTGCCGGGACCTTAAGGCTTTAGCCTCCACTTTTGGAAACGCCAGAGGGTCGCGACCCTTGAACTGAGGTTGTGTTCTTGCTCATCACGGCTGAACGGGTGCTTGGACCCGGACCCGGGCCCGGACCCGGGCCCGCTCCAGAAGAGATGGGTCACATCTTAGAACAATACTGAACACTCAGATATTTATCGGCGGTGTGGTTTGACGGATGTCTGAGCTCCTGCTGCGTCGACCCGCTGAGACACACTCTCCAGTTAGAGAGGTCGGGCTGCCA
>JBBDHG010000170.1:852500-872500 GCA_037951165.1 Lophius americanus
GTATTCGTATTGTTATTTTATAGAACTCTGAACAAACCAGTGGAATAGAAAATACTCAAATTATAGATTAAATTCAAAACAGATCAGCCTCACTGGTTTTTACGTCTCCCTCTTAATGTCAGCAGTTTCACACAATCATTATCAATGAGTTTTTATTCACAGGCATCAACAACAGCCAGAAAAACTCTATTTCACAAATTAAATCTCAAATCCATCGGTTCTTAGTCAACAAAAATACTTTTAATGACTCGTGGACTGATTTATCCGTTTTTTTTTCTTCTGTCACATTAAAACAGTAAAAGTCGACTCTTGCTCCTCAAATCTGGTTCTGCAGCCAGGAGCAGCTACTCCTCAGAAAAACAGTGAGTTGTATGAACAGGCTAAAGGTGCGTTTCGCTGATGCAAGCATTAAATGTAAGCAACTTAATCTGTTTCCTGCTTTCAACCCGACAGCGCTGACACTTGAACGCACCTCGTCAGGTTATTAAAATGTGTGTCGTTTTTACTCTCTGATTGATTGACGCAGCGATTTTATCATAGAAATTATGATAAAAAGTAGATATTCCATCGCGGGCCTTGAGTTTAACACATGCTTCCGATCCTACGATGCTGGTATGAACCCTATCCCAACATGTTTGTGGGTTAAGTATGGAATCTGGGGGATCTGGTTGCACACAGACACTAAAGGAGTGTATTCATAATCCCATGTTTCTAACACATGAGAGATGAGAGTAGCTTGACAATCAGTTTCCTTGTCCTTCCCTCTCTCCCTCCCTCCCTCCCTCCCTCCCTCCCTCTCACTCTATTTGGCTCGATTTACCATCCTGTCAGCGCGCTGATGCCCTCATTTCAGGCTGACTATGTAAATATTATTAGTGAATCTGAGATGAGATGGTGTTCCCTGGCGGATCTCCCGCTGCCGTTTCTCCCAGCGATCTGTCACACAGGCCGACGTATAATCTATCACCCTGCCACGTTGCTCCCTCTCCCCTCCCCTCTCTCTCCCCTCCTCTTCTGGTTGCCAGCCTGGTAGATGCAGGCATGTCAGCATCCACCTGACACACCTGTAGCCCCCTGCTCCTAATTTGGCATCTCTGCGGCTCCAGGAAATCACTGCTGCCGGCAAAGACGAGACTTCTTTGAACAGGTTGAGGCTGGTTAAGCAGCGAGCGTCGGGGGCGTCGGAAGGCAGATTCTTCCGGGGCTGCTAAGCTAACGGAGAATTAGCCGTAGCTTCAGACAGTCACATGTATGACACTGTCTCAGAAAAGACTCAGCCAGACCCAGACCACCTTGTTGGGTGTGGACAAACATTCCATCTGTGGAACCCCCCCCCCCCCCCCTCCACTAGACAAATGTCCAGATCGAACAGTCGGACTGAAACTCTGACTAAAAGAAGCGGTATCGGTCCGGGTCAGACCCAACCGTGTTGGATTTGTTTAGGGTCCGAGAACATCTTTTGGATGGTTCTGACTTTCATAGCTGAGCTGTTCGATCAAGAAGTCTTACGTTCTTTGTCCTTTGAGAAAATGCGTCAAAACACTGAAATGTGGATAATCAGGATAGGAATACACTTTTCATTTTGTTGTTCTTATTGGCAGAATGTATATGTATATATACAGACACAACAGTTATAACACAGGTGCAACACACACACAACAGTTATTACACAGGTGCAACACACACACAACAGTTATAACACAGGTGCAACACACACACAACAGTTATTACACAGGTGCAACACACACACAACAGTTATAACACAGGTGCAACACACACACAACAGTTATAACACAGGTGCAACACACACACAACAGTTATAACACAGTTGCAACACAGACACAACAGTTATAACACAGGTGCAACACACACACAACAGTTATAACACAGGTGCAACACACACACAACAGTTATAACACAGGTGCAACACAGACACAACAGTTATAACACAGACGCAACACAGATACAACAGTTATAACACAGACGCAACACAGATACAACAGTTATAACACAGACGCAACACAGATACAACAGTTATAACATAGGTACAACACTGATACAACAGTTATAAAACAGTTGCAACACAGACAACAGTTATAACACAGACACAACAGTTATATCACAGGTACAACACAGACACAACAGTTATAACACAGGTGCAACACACACACAACAGTTATAACACAGGTGCAACACAGACACAACAGTTATAACACAGGTGCAACACACACACAACAGTTATAACACAGGTGCAACACAGACACAACAGTTATAACACAGACGCAACACAGATACAACAGTTATAACACAGACGCAACACAGATACAACAGTTATAACACAGACGCAACACAGATACAACAGTTATAACATAGGTACAACACTGATACAACAGTTATAAAACAGTTGCAACACAGACAACAGTTATAACACAGACACAACAGTTATATCACAGGTACAACACAGACACAACAGTTATAACACATGTGCAACACAGACACAACAGTTATAACACAGGTACAACACAGATACAAAAGTTATAACATAGGTACAACACTGATACAACGGTAATAACACAGGTGCAACACAGACACAACAGTTATAACACAGGCACAACAGTTATAACACAGGCACTCCACAGACACAACAGTTATAACACAGGTACAACAGTTATAACACAGGTACAACAGTTATAACACAGGTACAACAGTTATAACACAGACACAACAGTTATAACACAGACACAACACAGATACAACAGTTATAACACAGGCACTCCACAGACACAACAGTTATAACACAGGTACAACAGTTATAACACAGACACAACAGTTATAACACAGGCACAACAGTTATAACACAGGCACAAAACATACACGACAGTTATAACACAGACACCACCATTATAACACAGACACCACCATTATAACACAGACACCACCATTATAACACAGACACAACAGTTATTACACAGACACAACAGTTATAACACAGACACAACACAGATACAACAGTTATAACACAGGTACAACAGTTATAACACAGGTACAACAGTTATAACACAGGTACAACAGTTATAACACAGACACAACAGTGTCTGAGTAACACAGATACGAGATACAGATTTGTAATTTCCTTTAATTTGATAAGTTGAAATAGCTGTAATAGCTGCTTTTTCTTTATTTAAAAAGTTTCTGGCAAGCCGGAAAACCTTTCCATCGTCCCTCCCCTTTAGGGGGGCTTCTTATCGGCACTTGTGACATGGCGCGACAAACGACAAAGGACTGACACTGTCAGACGGCCAGCAGTCCTGAGGCACATTTACAAGTTTGAATCGGGCTCAAATCCTACGGCGTATGCCCGTCTTTAGAGAAGAGATGACAGAAAGAAGGAAAGTCCAGGGGGGTGACCTCATCGCCTGATCAGCAGCTGCGGTGACTTCATGCAGATGTTGGATTCACAGCTGGAGCACGACTCTAAGAGCCAGGAGAAATCGTGACTAAAACTCCAGAGTGGATCCGTACGCCTTCACGCTCTGGAGGGTGTGAACGTCATTCACGGAGAGGCTGTGATCAATGACCTGCTGTTTGTATGAGTGTGTGTGAGTGTGTGTGAGTGTGTGTGAATATGTTTTTCTCGCAGATAAATGGCGGCGTGTTTGTGCACGGCTTCCTGTCACGCTGATAACGTAACGTGTTGCTTGAACTTCCATTTTTGTTTTAACGAGGCCTGCCTCTTTAGGAAACACTTGCTCTGTTTGTTTCCTTACTTTTCAATTAGGAGGCAGCGCCTCAGGACATGCAACAACACACACACACACACACACACACACACACACACACACACACACAGTTTGTTATTGATAAGATATCTCTACGTGTGAAAATAAAGGAGAAAGATTACATGCTGCTTTTTTCCTTCTATCTGTATATGAATCTATTTGCATTGAGTTTGCGTGTGTGTGTGTGTGTGTGTGTGTGTTTGTGTGTGCAGCTGAATGATTGCGTTTCTCTCTGCTATCAATCAGAACCAACGCCGCATGTACTAATTACAGTGTTGTATGATGATTTATGAACAAAGCGGCAGCAGCTTAGTCACAAGCCCCTCTGCCGCCGCCGCCAAGCCTTTGGTTGAGACCCTCAAACGCCTCGTTCACGTTTGTGTCTGCGTGTGTGTTTCTGATTAACATATAAGACGCTTACCCAACCGATGGCTGGATTTTCTCTCTACGGAGAACCAGCCAAAACAAAACAAAACAGTTTTATTCTTTTGAGCTCTTGGTTGGCAAAAGAACGCGGCCCTTTGGACGGATAATGAGCGGTTTGGACTTTAACTGCACTAAAACTCAACTCTTTGATGGCAAACGGCACTTAGACAAATAGAAAATATAATTTCCTACAATCTGTCAATTATTTTTGACTTATTAGGAGAGCACAATTGTTTTTAAAGTTATATTAAACACAAGCTTTTATTAATGGTCTATTAATTTAAAAAGCACTAATTAAGTCGATGCGACAGAAATTAAATTTCTTTTGTTTATTAAGGGGATATTATCTATCCTTGAAAATGTTTTCAAAATTCTTATTATTGTATTGGCTCCCTGTTGTTATTAGAGTATTAACCTTTGACCTCACAGTGATTAATGGGGAAATTGCGAGTTTCAGGGAAACATGTTTACGTAAGAGTCGTAAGACAAAGCCCTCGATCTACCGGTCCGGCTAAGTTCTGACCCAATCTCTCTGATTGGTCATGAGCTCTGGGTGGAGAGACCAAAAGAATGAGGTCAAGGATACAAGCTGATGAAATGGGCTTCCTTCATGGACTCAGCATTAGAGATAAGGCGAGGAGGAGCTCGGAGTGGAGGTGCTGCTCCTTCAGGTCTGAAGGAGCCAGTTGAGATGGTTCCTCAACCGGTCAGGATCCTCCGGACCTACCTGAGGATGTTTGTCAGGCACGTCCGGCGGGGAGGAGACCCTGAGGTCGATCCAGAACTCTCTGGAGGGACTGTATATCTCATCTGGTCCGGGAAGGCCTCAGGTTCCCCCCAGAATGAGCTGGAGAGTATTGCTGGGGAGAGGGACAGCTTACAGAATGAGAATACTGTAATCAATGCTTTCCAGATGAAAATGCATTTAAAAAAAAAAAAAGAATTACTGAATAAATGTTTCTTTGTTTGAACCTCAAAGTTTTGTGCAAGTTTTGTTTTTTCTTTTCAATCAATTCTATTTGTTTGGAACCAAATCCAAAAATAAAAGATAGCGACTTCTCCCAAGACACTTTCCAACAACAGCAGGTTTAGATCTTACGCTTTATGCGGTTAAATGGCAGTGATGTTCCTAGTCACGGTGGTCGAGTAAGACGATGACGTCTCTGTTGGTGCTGGTACCACGGTTGGTTCCGGCCGGTCAGGGTCAGCGCCCTCCTGAAGCCCGGAGACATTGTGCGTCTGCCAGTCACTGAGGCAATGGATGTGAACTCGTGGCATGCTCAGACCAGTCAGATGATCAGTACCCATCGCTCAGATAACCATCGACCTCCTCTACTCAATCTACCTGAATCACAAACCCGACATGAGCTTCAGGTAACTCCACAACTATCAGGTGTTTCATCTTTATATCACAGAAACTCTTTGATAACTGCTGCATCACCTTTGATGGAAATAACACAAAGTTCATGTTTTCTACACCGAGTCTTCTGAACAGGACCAGTAGGACTCTCTGTTTGGACAATGGACCCAAAATGGGACAAAAATGGAATTTTGACCCCATAGAGAGATTCTGGTTGCAAAATACAACCTATGTCCACTAGAGGGAGCTACCCACTACAACTAGGGGTGTAAATCAGCAGGTCCATCCTGATACGATATGATATCGATTCTTTAGACAACCATACGATATTTGAAGGTATCACACAGTCTGCCACAATACGATTACGATTTGAGTCCGTTCAGGGGCCTGTATCGATGTCAGATGATATTATGTGCCCATTTAAAAAAATTGGTTGCGTTTCAGCTTAAGAAAGAAAAAAATACGAAGCAATTTGGACATATTTTGACAACTTCATGCTGAAATGTTGAAGACAATTCTTTCTTCAATGAACTTATTTGTGTTATGTTAGAACTTAGCGTCTCATTATCAAACACTGCCTTACAAATATATGTTTAGTGGAATTGTTCTCGTTATTGTTGAATGACTTTTCCACATTATTGTGAGGCAGTAAAAATTCCGACTGAATCTTTATCTCTCATTTGAAGGCCAGGTTCCCTGCCAAAGAGAACGCTAACCGTCAGGGAGAGCAGATTAAAAGGACAGAATTAAGCTGCCGCCTCTGGCTGTTCCCATTGGTCCAAAGGTCTGTGTGCTGCTGAGGTGGGCGCCTGTTCATGAGAAACAATGCAGGCATGAGCAGGTGGTAACTTCAAAACAAGGGGTATCTTAAAAACGACGATTCTTATCGATATTTTGACTTTCAATGGATTTCATTGGATCGTTGTTCAACGAAACGACACACCGATATGGATGGATGAATCGTTGCACCCCTCACTACAACCTGTGGTTTATTCATTATCTATCATGTAGAACAGTAACGAATAGGAAAAAACTAGGTAGAGATCGGATCATGGGCCCCTCAGGGGAGAACTCGCCGATCATCGCATATGATCAGGATTCTGGATCTTCAGTGGTTTTTCCAAGGAACGTCCTCTTCCTTAAAAGCATCTTTTTTCCAGCACGCCACAGATGTGCTGTGCTGGGTTTCATTCTTTCAGGAGACCATGAAAAATACATTTAATGAGCAACTTTACAGGAAGATGGAGGCGTCAAGGAGGAAAGGCAGTGGGGTTTGTAACTAGATTGTTAAATATGATCTTGGAGAGGATGCCTGGGGATCATACTGGTGGTGATTTTCAGGAACGTGGGCGATTTTTTATAGCTGCAGCAACTACAGAGATTTGACGCTGATGATCCCCGCGATGAAGATGTGAGGAAAAACTAGATGAATCTAGGTTAAGAAAAGACGAGACAATCTGTGAGCAGCAGTTTTGTGTCATGCCGATAAAGAGCTCTACAGATGAGATGTTTGCTGTGATGGAGAAGGACAGAGAAGGTCAGAAGGAGCTCCGTTGTGTCTTTGTGGATTTAGAGGAGGCGTAGGACAGAGTGGCGAGGGAGGAATTGTGGGATTGCATGAGGAAGTCTGGAGTGACGGATGTAAGTGGTACAGGATATGCATGAGAGCAGCATGACGGCGGTGAAGTGTGCAGTAGGAGTGATGGATGGAGGTAGAGGTGGGGCTGCATCAGGGATCGGCTCTGAGCCCCTTCTTGTTTGCTATGGTGATGGACAGGCTGACAGAGGAGGTCGGGCAGGAGTCTCCATGGATTATGATGTTGTCGGAGGACAGCCTGGAGAGGTGGAGGTAGGTGCTGGAGAGAAGAGGACTGAAGGTCGGTGGCAGCGATACAGAATACAGTACATGTGTGTGTGAATGAAAGGGAGGCAGGAGGAGGCGAGGGTGGAGGAGTAGAGGTGGAGAAGGTGCAGGAGTTTAAGGACTTGGGCTCAACTGTTCAGGGTAACGAGGAGTCTGGAAAAGAGGTGAAGAAGCGAGTGCAGGCAGGGTGGAGTGGGTGGAGAAGACTGACAGAAGAGGAGCAGCAGGAGTGAAGGGAAAGGTTTCAAAGATGGTGGTGAGAGCAGCTCCTCTGGTTGGTTAAGACACGCGGGCTCTGAACAGAAGATGCATACACTCTGAACAACGGCCTTTTCTTTAGTGAAATACTCTTATTGGGTAGGAATGGTTGCAAACAGAACCGAGCGGGTTCGGGCCTCTCATTCTGGGTCAGCAGGAGAGGAAGGACTGAAGCCTTTCACGGACTGAGCTTCTGTGGAAAGACGTGTTGACATTACGTGTGCGCATGAATATGAACCATCCAAAATAACTACAAACCTGATCAGAGCAAAGAGTCGGCGTCCAACAATGAGGCTTGTGATGTGAGCGTGGCATTGTGGGTAGGCTGCTGCGGCACGGGTCAGGGGAGAACATATTACATTTCGGGGCGGAACTGAATCTCAAGGCCAACAAACAAATTATTTTTCACTTCTGCAGCCTGAGTGGGTTTGGATTTAAGGGAGCAACAGTGGTTGTAGGAACGGGAGCAGAATGTTAACCGGGAACAAGGTGTGTGAGTGAGAGGAATATAAAAGGTCGTTTTCACATAATTCCATCACAGGCAGACATCTACGTTCCGCCTCGCGGAAAAGTCCAACAACACCGGGTGGTTTTCAACTCCAGATAAAAACGCTGCTCTTTATGTCCCACTGCCTGATGAACAGAAACATCCTGGTCTCTGCTGGTACCAGTACCAACTCAAAATCGGGTAGCCATACTTTGACCCCGAAAAGTCTGGGATGTTACAGAATCGTCATCAAGGCCGCCTAGATTCTTCCTCTTAACGCAGTTACTCCAAACTGTTTCAAGAATCATATTCAACTTCTTTGACCCACATGGACCTGAGTGTGAAGAAGGACTGGAGGGATTTTGGGAAAGTTGGTGCGTAGATTTACGACTGTTTTATCTCGGAAAGATTTGCCATAATTTCTCGACCCTTGGTCCAATTAAATCCAAAGTTGGTGGATCCATCTAGTATTCATCATATTTTATTCTTAAAGTATTTTTTAAACTAAGGAAATAATTTTCTTTGCATAAAATTCTGGGGCCCGAGATTTGGGACATTTTGGGGTTAAATACCCTGTTGGAGAAGACGGCATAGGTCCACTTCTAGTGCTAGTTCTAGTTCTAGATTTGGACCAGAGGACCATTTACTTTGATGAAGGCCAGCACTGATTTAAATATTCTTCTCATTTGGTGACTGACTGGTTGGTGTTTCGACACATTCCTTTGCAGGTCCAGACTGTAAACCTGTAAGAGTGAGATTGTTGACAGAACTCTGACATTCTGATGTTTGTTCCTGAGTCGTGCTCCCTTGTCTAGTGGTGATGAATGAGGTGGACTCGGCTGTTTGACCTTTAACCCCCCTGAATGAAGCTTTGGTTGTGCTGCCCTGAGGTCGTGACACTCGGTTCTCCTGCTGATTTCCTCATGACAGTAACAGCGTTACGTCAAGTCTAGCCCTCGCAGATCCATCCGTCTCAGCAGAGTCATCAGCCCACACCACCAGTATCTATATCTATAGTGTAGAACACACCTGCTGCCCTTCCTTTATAATATCCCTGAAGGAACTTAAAACCAGACTAACTATCACACATTTAATTCAGTTTTTCTGAATTAAAAACGTCCGTTTGGTGTTTGTTTTCTTTGCCGAAGTGAAAAAGCAGCATCAATCCTCGGGACACTGAGGCTGTTATGACGGGTCCAGCAAAGAATCAACCTGTGTGCTGTAAGTATGAGGGTTTATGGGTAGGGTTGAAAATTCAACATTTTTTTTCTTATTGTGATGTTTTCTATACGTTTTGACATGCCGCGCACCGAAATGTGATTTTTTTAGAATATTTCTAATTTAAAAAAAATCTTTCCAGGGTGAATTCTGTAATTTGGACTTAACTTAAATAAACGTTTGGATGTTAAACTCCTCCTGGTGTCAGAAATGTACGATCTCTCACAAAATCACTCCATTTCTTCCTTGCACTAAGATCTATTGAGATATAGCATTTGAAAATTATCCTAGGAAAAAGTTTCATCAGACATCAAATATCTCACCTAACTGACATCACTAACCAGTAGACTCTCAACAACAAGTCACATTTACTCACAAGACCACAAGGAAAGAAAATACAGTACGCCTTAAAAATGTACGCACGTAGGATTCAGCAGCGTTTTCTCAGACTCCCGCCGAGCTGCTGTCAAAAACAGAATCAATTCTACAATTCTATTTTGATGAAATGAGAAAAAATTAGCGCTCAGCAGGAGTAGAGGACATGAATGAAGTGCCTTCCTCATACGTTAAACTCACATAAAGACAATCCTAAAAAACCTTAAAAACTATCCCAAGACCACCTACTGCTCAATTACGAGCATGTCGGGCAAGGGGGACGGTTTTATGACCCACCCACTATAAAACAATGAGTAAAGAAAAAAAAAAAGTTCTTGTTCTTGCCTTTTCTCTGCCTGGCAACAACAATCCTGAAAAAACCTGATTGGATAACTCTGTTTTGACATTTTCAAGACGGTAAGCCCTTTTTTCTTCTGAAGCAAACCTGATAGAAAGTGAAGCCAGAATTAGAGTCAGAAGATAATAATTATTACATGAAAGATTTCAAATATGACGTTTGAAACTCTGATAAGTTCTTCTAAGATGCCCCGACGGTTCCCCCTCCCATGCATAAGGGCATGACCACTTGAAAAGAGATGGACCGCACCAAAGTTTTGTACTATTATTCATGAAAAGCAGCTCACATTGAGCGATACATCAGAATCAAATACATAAAGCTTATCGTCTAATCTGGCACCCCTACTGCTTTACCGGTGACTGATCACGTCGGTAGAACCAAATCAGGGACTAAGTAGAATAAATCCGGTATATCTTAATGTTTGTCTAAAGCAGCTTCACACGGAATCTAATTACTTCCGTCTGTTTAAGTTGCACCTTTCAGCCGCATGAAGTCTGGAGTTGACTCCGAGTCCCGGGCGTTGTTGGATTTAAACATGAATCCATTAGTTCCTGCTGAAGAACCTACTGCCTTTAAGTTTTCACGATTAGTCGGACCCACGTTTCGATCGGTCTCAGTCTTTACTTCTATAGCGGATGTAATTTCTCACGTGGTTATCTTGGGGGACGGCTCCATAATGCCCGCCGTCCGCCTGTCTGCGTGAGTATGACATAATGGTTAATATGCTGTTGACATTGTTGGTCTGAAATGAACAAATTAGATCCTGCTTAGCATTTAGACATGCCATCTGCTTCTCTAAACGGCATCAGGCCATGCTCAATTGATTCCCGCAGAGGCAGACAGCGCCGCCGGAGCTCCGAGTGTGCTGTTGTGCGTTAAGGCGAGGGCTCTCATTATTTTGAATTCGGCATCACGCCCATGCAAAAACCCGGATATCACAACAAACCTAATTATCCACTGCTTGGAAATGTCATAGAAAAGCTTGTTTGTTCCTACAAGAGCAGCGGCAACATTCAGAGCAATGTCAGCCCAAAGAGCAAACGGCACCAACTCTGAAGGTGCCGTTGTAATTAAATGTCAGAGCTTAATGGACAAATTATCATATAAAATACTGTCTGACATTTTCTTTATCCGGAATAGGGTTGGTTTTGAACACGGGTGGTTTTTCAGCCGGACTGAAAAGACATTTAACGCATTGATGGCTGCAGGCGGCCCGGACCTGGTCCGATAGTGTAATTATAGTTATACTGGGTCATTAATTAATTATTAACGGATCACACTCCTGCCAGCAATTAACAGGATTTAAAAGCAGAACAAATCATATTAGGACTGTGCAAAATAAGACTGAATCATTAACCTCTTTAGGATTCAATTAAAAGAATGGCATAAGGAAACATTTCTAATAATAATAATAATAATACATTTAATTCATAATGTGAGATTACCAAACGTAATGTTTACCGTCAACGCTTCAAGAACCAGGGAATGTTAATATGCTCGTTTGTCGCGATACCTGCTCTGAGTGTCAGTGGTCGCGGGTTCAGATCCCGGACGGGCCCTCACCACAGCTCTTCATTGGCTTCGGAATTCAGATTATGATTCTATCTGTCACATTTCCTTCAGTTTTATTTCACTAAACTTCTTTAAAACAAGAATTCTACCAGAGTCCTGTTGGACTTTGCTCATCAGATCATGAATTATTCAGATTCCTGCTCTGAGCCAGAGATGGTTGCTTTCACAAACCTCTACCGGATGATGGATCGGTGAACGATCGGGCGGACTGGACCTGCACATTTATTAGCGTCGCATGTCACCCCGCTCTCATCACAGTAGAGTGGATGGGCAAACTCCCATGACCCCATGAGTAAGCCCGCGAAAGTATGAAGTCGGTCCAAGGCTTCGACATTCGGTGTGATCCGCCTATAGTAGTAACACATCCTCTGGTCCTTCTTTTTAAAAAGTGGGACCACCACCCCAGTCGGCCGCTCCACAGGTACCGACCCCTGTCAATGTCAAAGCCATCAGAAACTCGTGGCGAACCTCATCCACCGCTGGTGCCTTGCCTCTTGGTAGTTCCCCAACTACCTCAGAGACCTCTGCCAGGGAAATTAGTTGACTATCTGACTCCGCCTCCACTGTGGAGGACGTGGTTCTGTGTTCAGTAGCGCCCCAGCCGCTCTGGGGGCAGAGCAGTACAATACGGCTGAAAGCAGTGTCACCAAAAGTTTGAGTTCTGGTTGGTGGGACGACCCAGGGGGGAGAGGTGGTCCTGGTTCCTAAACCATAATCATACTACCCGATGGGTTTCCTGTGTGTCCTGGCGGGTGGTCCTCCAGTAGAACACAGCGGCACTCTGTTCCCCTCTGTGCCGCCTTGATCTACGGCGGCTCCATCTACTGAGCGTCCGCGCCAACGTGACCCGACATTAAAATGTTACTGGCAGTTTGACAAAAGCCTCGATAATGACCATCAAATTACACTTAACAAAAGCCTGGAGCCGCGCGGGGGGAACCGTGGCCCACTTCCAGGTGTGAATGGAGGATTTGAAGTGGAAAGAAACGAACCAGTCACTCTTTAGGCGAGCTGCCAATCAGACCCCGCTAGAGAAACCAGTACTTCCAGAAGATGAGGAATAAGAGATGTGGGCCAGGACGTGAGCGGGTCGGGCGCTTTGACACGACTCGTCAGGCCTGTCAGTAGGGTGGGCGCTCACGCCGTCACAGGTGGGTTCT
The DNA here is from genome assembly GCA_037951165.1 of Lophius americanus. Classification (NCBI taxonomy): domain Eukaryota; kingdom Metazoa; phylum Chordata; class Actinopteri; order Lophiiformes; family Lophiidae; genus Lophius; species Lophius americanus. The sequence continues at coordinate 865,358 of JBBDHG010000170.1, forward strand.
TTTTCTGACCTCTTGGACGCGGATTTAATTGTCGCCTGGAACCCGCATGAGCGGCAGGTCAGATAGCGGGCCATGTGGGTCGGTGCTGCCGACAGAGACTCATTATGAGTGTGGCAACATTCATCACATCCACAGTGATCTCCACACGGGTCTGGAACAACAACACACACAAACAGTGAATGGAGGCGCTGACGGGTCGGAGAAAAGCCATTAATCAGAAGTGGCGTGACAAACGGAGGAGCGGAGGAGGAAGAAAGACGGGCCGGATAGAGAAATGTTGACGGGAGGAAGAGGTGGAGGAGCAGGTTCAGAGGGGAGGTGTGAGGGAGAGGAAGGATGTTACACCACAGAGCGGGTGAAGAAAAGAAAAGAAGGGTTCCGTCAAAAGAATTTAAATTAAATCTGCTGGAATGCTGGCGGCTGAAGACGCGAGGTCTCACTCTGCTGAGGAGAAAAAAAAGGTTTTGAATCTGGCCAGATCACAAACACCCCTCACGGACCCTCGCCAGGGGGATTCACGTGACGGCCGTCCCTGATCTCCACCACCAGGAGAAGATCTAAACTGTCGATGAATTCTCCCAGACGTGTCTTGTGGGCGTCGGTCCGAGCAGGCCGACCTCCAGAGCAGCAGAACTGACTGTTCAACATCTGAGTGGTTCTGGACGAGTCCGGCAGAAATGAGATGTTCAGTTTTTTACTTAGACTTAAGATGATAAATGTTGATCCACTAGGCGTAGGAGGTGAGGAGGCGTAGGACGTGAGGAGGCGTAGGACGTGAGGAGGCGTAGGACGTGAGGAGGCGGGAGATGTGAGGAGGCGGTAGACTTGAGGAGGTGTAGGACGTGAGGAGGCGGGAGATGTGAGGAGGCGGGAGACTTGAGGAGGCGTAGGACGTGAGGAGGCGGGAGATGTGAGGAGGTGGGAGACTTGAGGAGGCGGGAGATGTGAGGAGGTGGGAGACTTGAGGAGGTGTAGGACGTGAGGAGGCGGGAGATGTGAGGAGGCGGGAGATGTGAGGAGGCGGGAGACTTGAGGAGGCGTAGGACGTGAGGAGGTGGGAGATGTGAGGAGGCGGGAGACGTGAAGAGGCGAGGGACATGAGGAGGCGCGAGGAAAGAGGAGGTGGGAGATCAAAGGAGGCGGGAGACGTGAGGAGGCGTAGGACGTGAGGAGGCGTAGGACGTGAGGAGGCGTAGGATGTGAGGAGGCGGGAGATGTGAGGAGGCGGGAGATGTGAGGAGGCGGGAGACGTGAGGAGGCGGTAGACTTGAGGAGGCGGGAGACGTGAGGAGGCGAGGGACATGAGGAGGCGGGAGGAAAGAGGAGGTGGGAGATCAAAGGAGCCGGGAGATGTTAGGATGCGGGGACGTGAGGAGACAGGGATGTGGGGAGGCGAGAGACTTGAAGAGGAGGAAGAATTGAGGAGGTGGGAGATGTGAGGAGGTGGGAGATGTGAGGAGGTGGGAGATGTGTGGCGGAGGTGAAAGACTTGAGGAGGCTGGATATGTGGGGAGGTGGGGGACATGAGGAGGCGAGAGACTTGAGGAGGTGGGAGAGGTGAGGAGGTGAGAGACATGAGGAGGTGGGAGAGGTGAGGAGGTGAGAGAGGAAGCGGGGGACGCAGATGCTGCTGGTGCAGCAACTTAGAAAACTTAGAGGCATCTTCACCGTCGTCTTTCTCGGTGCCGTGTCGTTTGGGCTTGAATTGAAAAGGCAGCAGGTGTTTAACTTCCTGTCAGGTAAGAGAATCAAGAAGATGGCCACCGCTTGACCTCGCTGCAGCGCCACGGCGCTGGGACGTAAACAACAAGGGTGACTCACGAGTGAAACAATGTCTTCAGAGAGCCGTCAGGAGCAGGACTTAGTTAGAACGGCAGAGAGAATCCAGCGTGTCTCACAAACCCCCCCCAACCCCCCCACCCCACCATCTGCAGCCCCCCTCGGCTGCTTGTGTGCTATTTTTATGGCTTTGCTGTCTTGGCAGCGATGAAGCAACATCTAATAAGAAGGAGAGCGTGAGTCCTCGCGGCGCTGAGTCGCTCCACCGCCACTCCTCGCCTTCGTTGTTCACACCACGCCGGCTCCTCCAGCCAGCAGGCTCAGCCACTTTTCTTATTCATCGGGGACGAAACGCGACACTCCGAGGCTGGAACGCCGGATCATCGTCAAAGGAGAGGGAGAGGGAGATGTTTTAGTTTCCCTGGTAATGAATGAAAATAAAGGAGGCGACGCTTCGCCGTTGGGTTAGTCGGTGCTCAACGCCAGATTCCCAGTGGAACACTCTTTCAGCACTTCCTATTCGCCCTCCCTCTCTGGCTTTTTCAGCAGCATCGCTGCAAAGAATCATGGGATAAATCTCTTTTCCCTCCAATTTGGATTTCCTTTCTTTTCCTATGGTGTATTTTTAGACAGAATGGCCCGTGACCTTTCCTCACCAGATGGCCCATTCTCAACTCTGAATAGAAGCTGCTCGCTCAATCAGCCGGGTTCTCCGTGCCGGCGCCTCCGTCAAAGACACGGCGGTTTTGCATCATACCCTCGCTCTTTGTGGGGCGGCGGCGGCACATCAAGATACCAACCCGGACACAATCACGCTCCGCAGGGAGGAAACAATGGCCGCCGCTTGGCCACTGATATGCAGCAGGTCGCTGTTTTTGCTCGCCAAACAGCAGCTTCTTCCTACTGATGGGAGAAAATAATGATTCCTTTCACTGCTGAAATTAAGTCTTAATCATTCTTTAGATTGTTGGAGAAACACCTGATCTCCTGTCTGCAGGGACTTCCTGTCGTCATCCAGTACCATCCGGTTAGAATCACGCGGGCTTTGAAGGAATGCTCTTAAACACGTCCCTGGATCGGATCGTTGGGTTTAAGGCCAGGAAGAACTCATGAAATATGAAATATTATATGAAAGTGAATATTCGCTCCCGTGTTTAAAGGTTTTATCGACACACCAACAGATTAGTGGTTAAACACATAATCTACAGACCAGCAGGTCTGTAGATTCTGGGCTGGAACAATAACCATTCTGCCGGCCTGTTTTCATGCTGCTTGTCACAAACTGAAGTTTTTTTCACTTTCTTTTGCATTGCGAGATTTTTTTTCACCGTTACTGTTTATTACACATTAATTACACAATCGATTTTGACGGCACATGGTGGCAGTTTCGGACTTGTGGACTGGATCTGGGAACATTTATTTATTGTAAGATGACCACATACAGTAGGATCTTTTTCAGCCATTTTTTTCAAAATTCCGTACAAGTGATTCCACATATTACAGATAAAGTGGTTATAAAGGCTGCGTGGAGGAAATCATCCCAGAGATGAATAGACAAATGTCTTTCTTGACAACAACATGATTGTCTTTTTAATCAGCTATGCATCAACAAAAGAAAGACAAGGGAAGAGGTCTCCCTTGTCTTTCAGGAGATCCAGCCATAGAGTTTCTTTCCAGAACGTCCTGATGCTGCAGATGTTGGCGCTCTAAGATGCTTTGGTTTCACACGTTCATCTCAGACGTACCTTTAACCAAAGACAACCCACTGGAATTTGAGGAATGTTACCTGGAACCTCAGGCTGCTGCTCCAGAGGGATGTTCACTGAGACGTTTGGTCCCATCTACCGCCATGGAGTGTGTCTGCGTGTGTGTGTGAAAGAGTGTGTGTTTGTGTGTAATTGTGTGTGTGTGTGTATCTGTATGTGTGTGTGTGTGAAAGAGTGTGTGTGTGAAAGAGTGTGTGTTTGTGTGTAAATGTGTGTGTGTGTGTGTGTGTGTCTGTATGTGTGTGTTAAAGAGTGTGTGTGTGTCTGTCTCTGTGTGTGTGTGTCTGTATGTGTGTGTGTGAAAGAGTGTGTGTGTGTGTGTGTGTGTGTGTGTGTGTGTGTGTGTGTGAAAGAGAGTATCTGCGTGTGTGTGTGAAAGAGTGTGTGTTTGTGTGTAAATGTGTGTGTGTGTGTGTCTGTATGTGTGTGTGAAAGAGTGTGTGTGTGTGTCTGTCTGTGTGTGTGTGTGTCTGTGTGTGTGTGTGTGAAAGAGTGTGTGTGTGTGTGTCTGTGTGTGTGTGTGTGTGTGTGAAAGAGAGTATCTGTGTGTGTGTGTGTAATTGTGGTGTCTGTGTGTGAAAGAGTGTGTGTAATTGTGTTTGTTTGTGATTGTGTGTTGAGAAAGTGTGTGTGTGTGTGTGAGAAAGTGTGTGATTGTGTCCTGTGTGTTTGAAAGAGTGTGTGCGCGTGAAAATTAGTGTCTGAGAGTTTGTGTGTGTGTGTGTGATTGTGTCCATGTGCTTATGTGAGAAAGAGTGTGTGTGTGTGTTTATGTGTGAGAGGGAGAGTTAGTGTGTGTGTGTGTGTTTGTCGTTGTGTGTGTGTGTGAAAGAGTTTGTGTGTATGAGAGTTTGTGTCTGTGTGTGTGTGTGATTGTGTCCGTGTGCGTATGTGATAAAAAGAGTGTGTGTGTGTGTGAAAGAGTGTGTGTGTGTATGAGAGAGAGTTTGTGCGTGTGTGTGTGTGTGTGTGTGTGTGTGTATGTGGGTGTTTTTGAGTGTGTATTTGTGCGTGTGAGTGTGTATGGGGGTGTGTGTGAGTGTGTATGGGGGTGTGTGTGAGTGTGTATGTCTACTTTGGAGGTGTACTAAATCACACAGAACCACCTTCTTGGCTCCCAGAGTGGAGCAGAGGAGTCTCATGTGTCACTTGGTGAAAAATGTCGTCCGGCGCCGCACAATTCATTTCTCAATCTGCTGCCATTTTCCAACGCTCCACGCTCCAAAGACTATACGTGCTGCTCATCAGCGGGGTCAGTGGTGGGCCGGGAAGGGGTTCCATTTCTCTGTGTATGTTTAGTGGAGGGACCCCCCCCCCCCTCCTGTTCGACGTGAAGCACCACCGCGTTGACATCTGGTCCAGAGAGGATCTGAGGGAGGGTTCTGCTCGGTCAGTCTGGAAGATTTAGAGCTAGCAGTAATATTAAACAAATCAGGATCAGGGCAGGTCAGAACCGGGTCAGAATTAAACGTGTTTGGGTAACAGGCAGCATTTTCATTATGAACACAAACAGTATAAATAAATAACATATGTAAACATACAGCGCTGACAAAAACTATTGGACCTCCTCCGGATTTCTTCTATTTTTCATTCATTCATTCATTCATTCATTCTCCTCAAATGCTGATCCTGTTCAGAGTCGGGGGTCCTGGAGCCTATCCCAAGTGGTTACACAAACCCGGTCCATGTCCATGACCCCCCCCCCCCCCCCCTTTAGAGTTTAAAACTACCAAACTGCGTGAATAACTGGTTCCAGCTGGACTGGACCCACCCAGACCTGATCACTACCAGCCCTGTTCAACCACATCATCACTTTAGTGGGCCTTCTTCAGAAACAGGAAGTTGACTCCTGGGTCTCACCAGTAGCACACAATGCCAAAAATGAACAGACATTCCAGAAGCTGATGGACATCCCTCAGTCTGAGAAAGGTTCTGAAACTGTTTCTAAGGTTCTGGGACTCCACAGATCCAAACAGGGACACATAATCTATGCATGGAGAAGACCTGGAACAATAGTGAACCTCCAGAGAAGTGGACCTGCTTCCCCAATTCCTCCCAGCGTAGAGGAAAGGCTCCTTCAGGAAGTCACAGAGGATCCTGAGACAACATCGGAGTCTCTCTCACGTCAGTGAAGGTCAGAGGTCATGGCTCCACTATTCCAGAAACTCTGGGCCAACACAGTTCATGAATGATGGATGAACTCGGAGGCGGAGCTTCCGGCGCTCCTTCCCAGCATCACTGCGTTGGGAAGCCGAGGTTGTCGACACACTTCATCATTTCTTTGTTTGCTCTTTAGTTAAAACAAAAAACATCCACCCTAACAATTTAAAACGATGACGCGCCACAGGCTGCGATTCCATGGGCGGCGGACAGCGATGGCCGCCGCCCATGATGGGAGGCCTGATGCAGAGAGTGGCGTTCAGAATGAGAACAGCATGTGGAGATGAACAGATATCCAGGAGTCGGCGTGTTCTCGCCAGCTAGTTGTGTGTGCAGCTTGTTCCTCCCCGCCTGAACGCTTTATCACGCGGCGGCACATTGCTGCTGCGCGAGGACCGCATCAGCGCGTGTTTGAGAGGCGACAGAGGGGCGCGATATGAGGCGGACCCCGCCTCTCCCAGAACTCCTCCATTTACCGACAGCCCTTCAGGCCCTCAGGCTGCAGCCCTCCATCTTTATCCCTCCACTCTCTCCTCTGCCGGCCGGCCTCTGGAAGCAGCAGGGGGGAGGTGGAGCGGGGAGGCGATTGAAGGAGACCTCAGAGAGGTTCTGACCTCCACCTGGAGACCAACTCCAACCGTAGCATCAGCAGAGTAGCGTTCTTCACGTGGCCGTTAAGGAAGGTCCATCGCACCAGCACTGTGACAATAACTGTTCCTCAGTGTTATGGTCATGTGACGCATGATTGACAGGTGTCGTTTCTGTGCTCCCGGACCATATAAACCATGCCCGCCACATACCCTTCTCGTCAACGCCATCACTCAAACAATCATTCATGGGTCATTTTCACATTTTACACCCAGATAGAGCGTAGTGCGAGGAAGAACTGGATTGATTTCGGGAATGGTTGGATGTAAATATTCGACAATAGGGGGAGTTTTATCTCCAAAATCACCGCCACCGTTTCATCCGAACTTGGTGCAAATGAATTGGTGTGATCTATCGTGTATGTATCCGTTTAAGTCTATAAGTTCATGTTTTAATCACTAGGGGTAACTTTAAAAAGAAAAAAACAACATTTCTCGGACATAACTTCTGATGATGTAGTTCAAATTAGATATGTCTCGTATAAATCCTGTTTTACTTTAATAGTTCATATTTTAAACAACGGGTGGACTTTTTAAAAACTTTTTGAACAAAAAGTGCTGTGGAAATAATTCTCTTTTGATTTGAGGGGTTCAATCAGGGGGATTGCTTGTCCAACGCAGGGGGTTGGGGGCTTTTTAGGGATATACCCTAGCTCTCTGTGACAACAGCGTAGGATTGGTTGTAATCTGGAGGTTCAGTTCTCTCGGGTGAGTCTTGTTACTGCTTATTCTTAAAAGGAAACATTGTGAGGTCAAACATCTGATTTCTAGTAGATAGAAAATACTTGAAC